>SNQJ01S0160114.1:0-21764 GCA_010110895.2 Picea sitchensis
GGTTGGTATGTTGAAATGAGGCATAGGAAAGGAATGGGATTCCCTTTTTATGTTTATATAGATGTGATGAACTGTTAGTTTGCATGGTTTTGAATATAGATATATATACATGGATGCATGAGAGACTAACAATTTGTTTGGCTGTGTAAAGAATGAATTGTAGGGAGGAAATGGGTCTTGGATATGGCGGTATTATAAGCCCATAAGGAAGACCAATTGTCTACTGATCCAAACGGAAAGGAATGGTATTTCCTTTTTGAGAAAGTGAATTTGATTATTAGTATGCACAATTCTGAAATTGTTTGTGATGACGTTGTAAAGGTGCAATAAAAATGTATGTGCATGGAAAAGCTAACAATTTGTTTGGTTGATTGAAGCTGAAAGTGTAGGAAGCAAAGGGTTCTTGGATATGGCAGCGTTGTAATCCCATAAGGAAGACCAATTTCCTGTTGAGCCAAACCGCTATGGGAAGGAAAGTCCCATAATTATGAATCTGGTTCCTGTGCAGAACAAATATGGAAATAAAATGTGGAATTGGAAATCTGTAGGTGACAGATTTACAAGGAAATTCTGAATTTAAAATTTATGATGGTGTCTCATGAATTTATGTATACCTATGATACATGTGAAAGGAAAAGATCTTCGAAGAGTTCATAGACGAGAGACTGAACTCTCGGGTTCGAGGAAGAACTATGAAAAAGAGTATAATCGAATCGCATAAAATATAGACTAACAATTTGTTTGGCTGTGTAAAGAATGAATTACCGGGAGAAGGAGAGTAACCTTCGTCCCTATCTATTACAGTACCAGGAGAAGGAGAGTAACCTTCGTCCCTATCTATTATGGTACCGAGAGAAGGAGAGTAACCTTCGCCCCTATCTATTACACTGTTGGGAGAAGGAGAGTAACCTTTGTTCCTATCTATTACAGTGTCCGGAGAAGGAGAGTAACCTTCGTACCTATTTATTACGGTGCCATGAGAAGGAGAGTAAACTTCATCCCTATCTATTACGGTGCCAGTAGAAGGAGAGTAACCTTCGTCCCTAACTTTAGCTGAGTCGAAAGGTTGTCAAGCTGTAAAAACATGAAAAATGGCTACTAATGAGCCATGAGAACCCCGTGGTAAGCCATGATCGCCTAGAATATGTTGTGTTGAGGTAACACAAGCCGGAGGGACACCTCGGCAGAGCAAGTCTGAGGGACGCCTCGACTGTAAGACTCAATAGAATCTCAGGAATTATTTATGTGCGAGAAAACCTTGGCAAGGCAAGATGGATCACCCGAGGGATTGTATAGCAAAGAAGGGGATGCCTGAGCCTGGGCCTGGAGGGTGAGTGACTGAAAGGAAGAGGATACCTTAATAGTTCTTTTAAACTATCAATTTGGATCATGCACATGATGGGTATTTATTCCTGTGTGAGAAAACCTTGGCAAGGCAAGATGGATCACCCGAGGGACTGTATAGCAGAGAAGGGGATGCTTGAGCCTGGGCCTGGAGGGTGAGTGATCGCAAGGAAGATGAAATCTTGATAGTTCTTGTAAACTATTGATGGGGATCATGCACCCAATGGGTATGTCAAGGAAAAATTATGAGCCTAGATAACAAACAACCATGTGGATACAAATCCACAAACTACGCAGATAATTATTGTGCTAAGATTAGAAAACAATTTCCTAGAAATTTGTATACAATGTTATCACATGAGAATATGATTAATATGCTTGTTGTCCAATAATTATTGAAAGCTGGTGACAGAGATTAAGGTTCTGAAACAGGACCTAACCGAGGAAGAAGGATCAAGATTTCTGAAACAGCTGAATGAGAAAGACATGACATGTGTTTTTGAGAAAGAACACCGAGGATGGTGTTCCTTTAATGGGGAGGGAATTGTAACACCCCTATTTCCCCCAGCTTGTAATTAATCATAAAATAGGATTACCATGCTAAGGAATGTGGACAGTGTAGATGTTTTATTGCTAAACTGCCCATAACTGACTGTTGGGGGGGGTGAAGCCTTGAATTACGAGCCATGATATCTCTAGAGGAAGGAAATTAGTTAATGAAGAAAGGACCAGTGGTTGAATCATCAACCACCCCCATTAATGGAAGCATGGTCTAGCTACAGAATGTCATCCTGAAGTACCACAGAGACCTACAGACCCGAGCTTCCTTCTGACAGAAGGAACATGACAGGTCAAAAACCTTAAAAAGGAGGGAAGGTAAGATACATACAGACACATAGCAAGAGCAGAGACACAGGACGAGAGAACAAGCTCATAAGGGAGATGTGCGAACCCAAAGGAAGTGCCGAGAACATGACATGAAGGACCCGAACACGAGCTTGATGCCGAGGAAGCATCTGATAAACCTCGCAGGGTCGTCGTGACAGAAGAATTTGGTGTTCGACACTTAGAAGAATTCACTGGAAAACTCTAACATACCGCTTTACCAACACTAACAAAAAGCTATGATACCAACTTGTAACGTACCCAACCTCATAGCTGGGTACCACTCTCTCATACCAATATGTAGCATTACCCATCTTACTACTGAGCAATGATACTCCAAAATATATTGCACATATTCTACTCTATAACATTGGTTTGCGCAAAAATACTTGAAGTAACGCGCTCGACCCCAAGTTGGGTCGCACCACATAAACTTTCCTCTTCTTACACAACTTATAACAACGAAAGTAACACAATACAATTGCACGCACAAACATATTGAGAACACAACATTACTATGCATGTAATCCATTCTGAACATGTGATCATTACTGTGCATGCAACCATTCTGGCGTCACAAGCGAATCCAACCTCTTGTGTGCATAGAGTATTTCCCTACACGCACAACCATTCTAACCTCACCTCAGAGACTCATGACCATTTTTATAAGGTTAACTTAACATGAATAACTAATAACAATTGCCATACTTTGCATGTACGACTACACAAGCTGAATATCAATACCACACATAAATGTACAAGCAACATTATACATAATAACAACAATTACTTATATGCAACTTCATATAAGAATTAAATCCATATCATACATAGATAATTAAGCACATAGTAAATGAGACAAGCACATAAATGACACTTATCTTTTATGAAAATTCACCAACTACTTGCAGATTCTAGGCGTTCCTCCCAGCCATAGACTCTATTGCTCATAAAATTTCAGCAACATGTCACCCTGAGCTAGGACTTAAACTCCACCAGGGCAAAAGGATTCCTAATGCTAGTCTAATGTCTGATAATCAACAAAAATTTTCAGTCCAAAGTGCCCACTGATGCAACTAGCCTACAATCTCTCATTCCCCACATGCATGTCCCACCCAAGGAAGTGTTCCCCTTCTCTTCTCAACAGTCTCTCGGCTGCCTCACTTCCCTTCCAGGGCTTCAAAAACAGGTTGGAAAGGAAGTCTCAGAGCACTGCAACTAATTCCCAACGCACCAGGGAAAAATTCCCAACAAAACTCTCACCTAGAGAGGATGCTCACGAACCTCACAACCCGCCTCTTCGTCAGCCAATCTCTCACCTGGAGAGAATGATCACAGACCTGACAACTTGCTTCTTTGACAACAAATCTCTCACCTGGAGAGAATTCTTATAGGCCTGACAACCCGCCTCTTCATCAACAAATCTTTCACCTGGAGAGAATTCTTACGAGCCTGACAACCCACGTCTTCGATAGCAAATGTCTCACCTAGAGAGAATGCGCATGGGCCCGACAACCTGCCTCTTCGACAAAAAATAATCTGGTCACAAAATGGAAACCCCTTTATAAACTCTTCTTTGAAGATAAGGTAATGGTCATCTTCACTCAGAGGGTCCGATCCCTCATGAAAAATTAATGAAATCCCCCCAAAATACACAAAGTCCAACAATATATATTGCATGCCTTAAATTGGACACTTATCACCTTAAAATTTAGCTTTAGCCACATGGTGACTCATTCCTATCCCTCGAGAACTTAGGATAAATAATTATCCATAAATTACACTTTTTGTAAATATTAATAAAATATTCCCTTGGACTTAAGTCCCCCCTTTTCCCTTTTCGGTGGAGTTTAGCCACTTGTCTCTTTTCGTCTGAGAGGTCTACATGCAATGATGTGATATTATTAATAACTTGAGTGCAATTACATTTTACAAGGATAGGTGCACTGGCCTATTTGCATCCTATCTCACCAACCCCATAACCACACAGGCTCTCAAGCCTCAAATACATACATACATACATACATACTTATATATATATATATATATATATATATCAGTTCGATGCTTGTAGGTAATCCCTGTGCACTACTCAGGTGCGCGCAAAACCAAAACTTGGTGCCAAAAACTCACCAAACTATATGTACATTTACATTTACAATTGGTACCAACGCTTCACCACCCTATATTTACAATTACAAATGGGGTTCAGATTAGGGACATTTCATTCCCCTCCCCCTTATTTCTGCATTGTCCTCAATGCACTATATACACATGTACACACAAAAAATTTAAAATTCTTCAAAAATATATGGGTACTCTGCTTGCATAGCATCTTCACACTCTCAAGTTGCATCCTCAGGACCATACCAGTTCCATTGGACCTTTAATAGCTCCATGAATTGATTCCAACGTTGTTTTATTTTCCGATCCAATATGCAAACCGATTGCACTCGAAAATCTCCTTCTGGCTCCACCTGAATCACATCCCAATCAATAATATGATTACCATCAGGTACGCATTTTTTAAGCAATGATACATGGGAAAAATTATGAATACACAAGGATGTAGGAAATACAAGCATATATGTGACATGACCAATCTTCTCTAGGATTTTAAATGGCCCACAGTAGTGTGCTTCCAACTTAGAACAATTTCTCAACTTCAGGGAACTGTCTTGTTTTTACTTTCAAGAATACATGGTCACTGACTTTAAACTCTTTGTCGGTTCTTCCTTTATTTCCACATCTTTTTTTCTTGTCTTGGGCAACCTTTAAATTATGCCTTATCCTCACCATATGCTCTTCCAATTCCCGGAGTAGATCTGGCCCAACCACTGCGCGGTCTACTGGGTTGTCCCAACTCATTGGTGTGTTGCACTTTCTACCATAAAGTGACTCAAATGGGCTCATATTTAAATATGCTTGATACCCATTGTTGTAAGAAAACTCTACCAAGTGAAGGTAGTCTTCCCATTTTGATAGTTTATCCATCATATACATCCTGAGCATATCTTCAATCACTCGATTTACCCTCTTTGTTTTCCCATCTGTCTTAGGATGATAGGTTGTGAAAAATTTCATATTAGTCCCAAATAATTTGAATATCCCTTTCCAAAAGTTCAATGTGAACTTGGAATCTTTGTCTGACACAATTCTCTTAGGTACACCATTCAACGTAGCAATTTCTTAGATGTATATTTCAACAATGTTGGATGCCTTGTGTGCTGACTTCACTGGAATTAAATGGGCATCTTTAGTAAGCTTGTCCACTACTACCATAATAGAATCATGTTGCTTAGCAGTCCTAGGTAGCTTAGTAATGAAATCCATGGTTAAAACTTCCCACTTCCACTCAGGAATGGGCAAAGGTTGTCACAAACCAGCTGGATGTATGTGCTCATCCCTGACCTTTGACATTCAAGGAATCTAGCAATAAAATCAACAACCTCCTTTTTCATGCCTGGATAAAAGTATTGATTTTTGACCAAAGCAATAATGTTCCGGTAGCCTGGGTGTCCAACATAAGGAAATTTATGCATCTCTAACAATAACAAATTTTTCAACTCCTGAACATTTGGGACATAAACTCTACACCTATACATGATGATCCCATCCTCTTTTAGCTCATAACATTCCAACTTCTGCTGCGACATACCTTGCTCTAAATTTGCCTTTATGTCCACATAGTGCTGATTTGATTTAGAAACCTCTAAAATTTTGTCACTCAAATCTGATATGTACATGCTAATGGTTGTAGCATGCATCTCATGCACCCTCTTGCTAAGTGTGTCAACCACCCTGTTCTCCTTTCCTTTGATATGCTTGATATCAAACTCATACTCACTGAGGAATTCTAACCACCTTCTTTGTCTGACATTTAAACTTCGTTGTCCAAACAAATATTTCAGACTACTATGATCTGTCCTCAACTCGAATTTTTTTCCCATGAGGTAGTATCACCACATACTTAAGGCATGCACTATGGCTGCCAATTCTAAGTCATGAGTAGCGTAGAGCCTTTCATGCTCTTTTAACTTTCTCGATTCGTAGCATATGACATGCCCATTTTGACTAAGGACTCCACCGAGCCCTTCCTTGCATGCATCCATGCAAACAATGAAGTCTTCATTAGGATCAACAATTCACAAAATTGGTGCACTTGTCAACAAATTCTTCAAGTGCTGAAAACTCCTTATACAATCAGAAGTCCACTCAAATCACACACCTTTATTTTGCAAGGATGTAGTCGAGTGAGCAATTTTTGACAAGCCATCAATAAACCTTTTGTAATAGCTTGCAAGTCTCATGAAGGATTTCACCTCGACGACATTTATTGGTGTTGGCCATTCCTCAATGGCCTTTATCTTTTCCAGATCCACAACTATTCCTTCCTTGGAAATGATATGACCCAAATAATGAATCTGTCGCTTGTAATATGAGCACTTGCTCAACTTTGCATACAATTGATGTTCTCTCAATACTTGCAGCACCATCCTCAAGTGTTGCTCATGTTCTTCTTCATACTTTGAGTAAATAAGTATGTCATCCATAAGTGCAATTACAAACTTATCTAAGTAATTTATGAAAACTCCATTCATTAAACACATGAAGACAACTGGTGCATTTGACAACCCAAATGAACCACTGTGAACCCGTACTGTGCATACCTCATTTTGAAAGCAGACTTGTTGATGTCTTCTTCTTTAATTCTCACTTGGTGATATCCATATATGAGATCAATATTTGAAAATATCTTCACGCCCCTCATCTAATCAAAGAGGTCATCTATCCTTGGCAAACGATACTTGTTCTTTATTGTTACTTTCTTCAACTTCCTGGATTCAATACAAATCCTCAATGTACCATCCTTCTTATTCACTAACAATACTAGGGCACTCCACGGTGACACACTTGGGCCTATATACCCCTTGTTTAGAATCTCTTCAAGTTAAATCTGTAATTCCTTCAGCTCTGGCGTACTCATCCTATAAGAAGTCTTGGATACAAGAGTTGCTCCTGGTGTTAGCACTAGAAGTCACCTCTAGATTACGACAGAGGTAAGCCCAGTACCCATCAATTTTTATCTCACAATGAATAAATTTAAGGGTGGTCTAATGGACACAGTCTCAGGATTATAGCGCTTTAACACAAAAAATTGGGCTGACATGCATAAGAAAATGAGGTCTTGATCTAAATTCAGTTAGTAAGTTGTAGTAAAGGGTGAGTAGGGAGAAGAACTGGTGAGAAAATGTAGAGGTCTTCTATGGACATCGGATCTTCCAGCAACCTAAGGGAGGAAAAGCTTCGAATACAAGATCTTCTTGAACCCAAAACTTCAGGAAACTGAAAACGTCATAACAATATTGCAATTTACAATACAGTCACAACAAATTGACTAGATCACCCATTCCCGAGTCTTCAATATTAGAAGAAAAAGAGATGATAGGAAAGATGATTGTCATTAAACAATAATTCTCAAATGGAAACACAAAACCAGAGAACCAGAGGCTTCATTGAAACTTTACAATACGAGAGCTTAGCTCAACCATCGACCTTTACAAAATATAAAACTGAGTATATATAATCGAAGCAACTGGCTCCCCACAAAAGCACGCTCTGGTCACTGTATTCAAGGCTAGGCATCTACATCTTCTTCTGTTAGGTTGCACTTGCATTATTCTGTCAAACGCAAGATCAGATCGGTATGGGCTTCACAAGAAAATCCATGACATGGAACTTTCAGCTGACAGTCTTCCCTCCACGGCCATATTTTCCATGCTTTCCATTTATGTGGTGAAATGAGGTTTCAACCACCTTCCCCATTTTCATTAACTACTTTTATTAGGATCAGGACAAGACCTAACACCCATGAATGCTCCAGGCGAGCTCACAACTCCTTCGACTCAATTCTGGCGCCTCGAGGCCACATAGATCCTTCTTTGTGACCAACTTGGGAACTTTGATCCTTTGTGCAACTCCTTTTCCTTTGCCCCACGTGACCGCAGGTCACGACCTCATGCTTATCCACATGAAATCTCGGGATTTCACATTTCAAGAGTTTTCACTCCCCTTGATTTAAATATTCCGATGCTCATTCCCGCGAAATGGCTCATCTGGATCGACGATCAAGTTTGCCTCAAATTTGACGGCCACGATCATCCCCTCGAACAACTTCGGTCGCCTGTTTCTCAATCAGGCACTTACCTTTCTTAGGCCCCACTTTCCATATGACCCTGGGCTGTGATCATAGGCCTAACTCTTAGGCGCATCACAATTTCACGTTTCACGAGTTCACGTTGTGCTCCATGCTCAAACCATCTGGGTCACAAAATCGCGATCCCTCGGATTGGATGACATGCATCCCTCTGAAATGGATGGCCCAGATTATTTCGCAACTTCGCGTTTCACGAGTCCTCATGACTCTGCCCTTTAACCACTCCATTCTACGAGTCAACGAAATGTTGATCCCGTGCCATGCATCCCTCTCAGTATGAACGGCTAGGGTCAGCCTCGTGATTTTATACCTCTGTCCGACGCTAAACTTGGTGCAACTGTATGATCCCGATCGCCCGATGGCTATCGATCCACTCCATCTAATGGATCTCCGCCATTGAAACCTGATCTTTCTTGCTCGCTTGATTTGTGTTTATATCAGACTGCTTCAAGTGTTGTGCTTGGTGTTCATGACTGCGGCATGTATAGTTTACTTGAATGATTGGCTGAGGGCTCGGGAGAACAAAGATCAGTGACAGAGGTAAAGGAAGGAGTGATCGACCTTAGAGAAAAAGAAAATCTTAGGGCCGAAATTTCTCAAGCAACCAATCAATGAAAAATAGGTCTATCAAACAGGTCGAAACAAACAAAATAAAAACTACAAGCCGAGAGGAAAAACTTATGATCGGGTCTGCAAAAAGAGGATAAATAGGCAAAGTTACAGACCTAGGTAGAAACTACGGACTCATAAGACCTTGATAAGTTTATTTGATAACATTTGGCTCCACAGGGGATGGCATGCTCATTGTGAGTTGCCAAGAACAAGCAATTCTAGTGCCTTAGAGTTGGGTTATGGAGTCTCCTATTGAAAACAAAATAAACATAAAACAGGAACGGTATTTACAATGGTAGGAAGCCGACTGCGGCTTTAAACATGAAACCTTTTTAGGGAATGCCCATTGACAGGGCCACTAAAAAATGTGTTACCCTCCAAATTATGCAACCTGTAAGTATTATTTGAAAGTTTCTCAGAAATTTTGAAGGGTCCAATCCAAAGGGCTTCAAATTTACCATGCTTGCCGTTGTCATGTTTGGGTGCATCTCATTTGAGTACTAGATCACCCAACTGGAAATATTTTTCTCTTCTCTTCTTGTCAAATGACTGCTTGATCTTCTGCTGATGGTCATGTGCCCTGTCCATCACTTTCTCTCTACTCTGTTGCACTTCTACCAACTGATGTATCCTTCTGATCATGTCATCAGGTTCTCCTTGGCAGTCTTGAAATAATTTTTCCATAGGCAAGGCAAGCTGAGAAGGAAATACTGCTTCAGTTCCATATACAAGCTGGAAAAGAGAGAGACACAACGACCTCTTTGTTGTCACTCTACTAGCCCACATAAAAAATTTGAGCTTTGAATCTCGTGCTTTCTTGTTGTCCTCTAATAGTCTTTTGATAATCTTTACAAGGCTCTTGTTAGAGGATTATGCCAGTCCATTCCCTTGGGGGTAGTAGGGAGTTGAGTGAATTAATGAAATTCCAAACTGCTCACAAAAATGGATTAATGGCTTGGCCTTGAAGGATGTAGCATTATCAGTGACGATCCTTTTCGGACAACCAAACCATGCTATAATATCTTCAAGAAAACCAATGATTACTTTGTGAGAAACACTCCTTGTGGGGATAACTTCTATCCATTTGGTGAATTAATCGGTGGCAGTCAAGATCCATCTATGCTGACCACTCGAAGGAGAGTGAATCTCCCCAATAAAGTCTAGGCCCCACTGTTGAAAGGGTCATGTAGCTGCCACATGCTTCAATGGCAGAGACTTAAGTTACTGCTTCCCAAAGAATTTCTGGCATTTGATGCAAGCCCTGATTTTTGCACAGACATCAGTGAATAGAGTAGGCCAGAAGTACCCAGCCCTAAGAATCTTGTAGGCTATGGTTTTCCAGAAATGATGCCCTCCACATAGGCTGCTATGAAAATCAAACATAATCCTTTGGGCCTCCTGTGGGTCTAGACATCTCAGAAGCACTCCTCAAGGGTCTTTCCAATACAAGACCTGGTCAATAAGGCAATATCTAATTGCTTTTAGCTTTAAATCTCTTGCCTTACTTCTTCCCATACCATCTGGAGGTCGCAACTCCTGCAGAAAAAATATAATATCTTTGTACCAGGTGCATTCTGTCGATTGAGGGTTGTCCCGAGGACTTTTATCAGGTAATTCAACCTGTTGATTTTCTGAGCAAGTGTTGATGAATTTAACCCCCAAAGATTTGTAATCGGATTCAACCAACGACTTGGATAAACCTTGGCCTTTAACTATTTTGGTGGGTTTTATTTCCAGATTGAATTCAATGATTTTGGCAATCCACTTGCTCCTTCTCCCGTCTATGTCAGGTTGAATGAGAATGTCCTTCACAGAAGCTGAAGGAACATATGCAATAATTTTTGAATGCAAAACATAGACTCTGAAATCTTTAAGAGCTTTCACCAAGGCATAGGCCTGCTTCTCCATGATGTCATATATGACCTCTGCGTCTCTTAGCGCTCTGCTGAAAAAAGAAATAGGTTGCTCCAGCCCTGCATCATTCTTTTGTAGTAAAACAATGACCACTATGTCAAATGAAGCAAAGGAAAAAATCAGAAAATCCTTGGAATAATCAGGACTGACTAGCACAAGTGCTTCAGTCAGTGACTTTTTTATTCGATTGAAGGATTCTCTGGATTCGATAGTCCATTTTACTTCGTTCCCGTTCCTGAGCATGGATGTGATACGCCTCACCAATTCAACAAAAATTGAAACAAACATTCTCAGAAATTTGATTTTTCCCAGGAAGGGCTGAACCTCCTTCTTAGATCTGGGAAGTGACAAGGTTTGAATAGATTCCACCCTGGTTGAATCAATTCTGACCCCCTCAACTGATACAATGTGTCCCAACAATTTTCCTTCCTACATGGAAAATAAAGACTTCTTGGGATTTAGGGAGAGACCAAACCTTCTGCATTTCAAGAAGACCTTTCTCAGATGCTGACAATGTTCTTTATTTGATATGGAGAAGACTGTTATGTCATCCAGATAGATGACCACAAATTTATCTCTTTCTCCAATGAAGGCGATGTCCATGGCTTGTTGGAAGGTTTCTCCCGCTTTCATCAATCCAAAGGGCATTTTGGCATACATGAATGTGCCCCAAGGAGTGGTGAAGGTTGTATTTTATCTGTCTTCAGGCAGGACAAATATCTGATTGTAGCCAGAAAATCCATCAATCATGGAAATCCTGGATGCGACTGTCACCCTTTGCAACATGTGTTCCATCTTTGGTAAAGGGTAATTTTCCTTCTTAGAGCTTCTGTTCAGATTCCTTAAATCAACACATAGTCTGATTTCTCTGTTCTTTTTCCTTACTGGGACCAAGTTGGCTACCCATTCAGAATATCTCAAAGGGACAATGATTTGGGCGTCCAACAACTTCTTTACCTCCTTTTCCATAATAGGAAACAACATAGGTTTATTTGTCTTAATTTCTGCCTAAATGGTTTGGCCTCCTCTTTCAATGGGATCTTATGTTCAATGACTATTGTGTCGTATGTCCTGAGGTCTTCATAGGTCCAGGAAAAGACATCAAAAAATTCTTTTAATAACTCAGTATACTTGGCTCTCTGCTCCCTTGACAGGTTTCATGACAACTTGACAAACTTTGGATCCTCCTATGTACCAATATTGCATTCAGCTACATCAACATCCTCAGTTGGGCCTTTAAACTTTACTGCCATATCGTTCCCGTCGAACAATATTTCTAGTGGAACTAGTCCTTTGGCAATGTGGTTGCTAGACAACTGAACAATATGGTGATTAGTAATTTTATTTATAAATACATCAGCGTGAGGGCCACCTTCGGGATCATTATTCTGATCAATGTGAAATGCAGAGAACTCATCAACAGACTCAAGAAATTTTATGATCTCAATATCATCCTCAAATACCTTCCAATGCTTGACATTGTCAGGTATAGAGGGTCTGTATTTTACTTCTATATCATACCTGAGTTTGGGTGGTAGGGGAACTCTGAAATTGCTTGCTGATATAGCCAAAGAGTCAACCATGACATTCTCTTCTCTCGGAATAAATGAAATGTTGAAAGCCGAGAAAAAACTGTCAATTAGATCCCACACTTCATTTCTATATGATCTCAGATGAGGGTGTTTGGCTTGATAAACATTTTTGATCTATTGAACAATCAACTCAGGATCCCCAAACACTAATATCTCTAAAATTCCCATGTCTTTTGCAGCCCTCAAACCCAATATAAGAGCTTCATATTCTGCCACATTATTGGTAGCTTCAAATTCTAACTTGAATGACAGAGATAAAATTTCTTGAACAGGAGAAACAAGGACCACTCCATCTCCAACACCTTCTCTAGAAGAGGCTCCGTCGAAGAACATTTTCCACATAGAGGTAATCGAGGGAGAATCCTCACAGAGGGTAAGGGACTACGTTTTTATTTCAAGAGGGGCTTCGGGAGCATCAGTGAGCTGTAACAAGATGGATCCCAAATCAGTATCAAGGTAAAATATAAGATGATTGGTGGGGTCTGGTTCATCACTAATGATATAGGCCAACTGAGCTTCTCTATACAGTATTCTATGTTCCCCCCCAAATACAGGAATGGTAGCATATGTGAGGTCCATCTGCAATGTTCCTCCAAGTCTTTTTATCCAAGATCTTGACAAAAGCATGTTGAACTTGGGAGGAACATCAACTACCACGATATCCATGACCACACTTGTCATGGGAAACTGGAACAAGGTCACATCCAGATCTTTGATGACCCCAAGACATTGCACTTTCCTAGAGTCAAAGGAATATAAGTCATGACAAGCCTTTGTGATTTCTAGTCCCATTTATTCCATAACAGTTTTGGGCATGAGATTACGGGAGCCCCCTGAATCCATCAAACAATTATGTAGTACCTTTTCATGTATGTTCAATGATGTGTAGAAGGGAGGGGATGAATCGTCTCTATCTTCTACCATGGGACCTAATATGTCTATTGGCTTCTCATCTTGCAAATTGATTGATTCTGAGGAATGATACAAAGGTTTAGGCAACAACAATTTAGATAGGGATCTCTTAAAGTCTTTGCGCTTGACCAGCTCTAAAAGGGGTATCGGGATCCTAATATTTTGAATTTCATGCTCAAAGTTTAAATAGGAGGGGGGCTTCACAATTTCTCTCACTTATGGGACAAAACTTTTGGCTACTGGTGAGGGATTTTGGGCTTTCTTTTCCTTGCTGTTGTTTGTTGCATCTTTAGCAGACTGCTCTACTCTGGAAGGCTGATCACGAACATCATGCTTCCTTTCTTTCTTCGTAGACCTAAGGTTGTATTTTTTTGGGTTGTGTCTAGCCTTACCCCCCTTGCTTAGCTCGTTTAATTGGATATCCATGAGAGACTCCTCGTATGCTAATTGAGTTAAGTGAGGAGAAGGAGAAGCGTCTTCAAGACAATGAATTTTTGGGTCAAGGTTCTCTTCCTCTCCACCATCATCTGCGACAAGGTTGTTTTGAAGAGGGGTCTGAATTTTATGATCATCCCTATCTATGTTCTGAGGTTCTCTTTGTATAATCTAAGGAGCATTATTGCTCGGCCTCCTGAAGTTGCCTCTATTATGAATATTTTGAGGATTTATGTATGCATGTTTCCCCTCTAATTCCAACCTTTCCATTCTAGCTGAAAGCGATTTTAGTAACTTGGTTACTTCATCCATTTGAGGGGGGAGGCAGAGGAACTGGAGGTTGAGGCTTCATCTCTTCCCCTTCCTTTGTCTCTGTCAACCTTATTTCTGAGTTGGTCAACTGCCAATACGTTAGACTCTAATTCCAGGGCTGCATCTTGCATATGATCCAAGGAGGTATCTCTTCTCTCTCTTAATAGGAGGCAAAAGTCAGGGTCAAAAGCACTAACATAGGTAATTTTGGCAGAGGCTTTTGTAGGATTTATCTTAGCAGGGATCTTATTGTACATATTGTTGAATCTTTTGGAGAAGTCAGAGACAGGCTCTCCCTCTTTTCTCTTTAGGGACCCGAACTCTATGACATAATACATGAAGTTCTTTTTATCCCCCCACTGTCTCAAGAAGATATCATCTAAAACCTCAATCCCATCAATGGATCTAGGGGTCAGGGCCCTGAACCACTTTATGTCTTCTCCATCAAGACTGTGGACATAGTTATCAACATAACTATAGAAATATGCAAGGTGCTCTTTTGCGGTAATATCTCCCTCCCCTGTAAACTTAGGCAACTGCTTAAGGTAGCCATTGGCTAGGACGACATTAAGAGGCCGAGGCAAAATGAGAGGGGCGTATTTGGAAGCTACTATAACATCCATTCTATTTCTAGGGGGATTAGCTCCTGCCATAGGGATGATATGTGGAGGAGAACTAGGGTTGGAAGGGGTTCGAACAAGGGAGACTGGGTCTGAGCTTCCGGGAGGAAAAGGAAATAGCAGAGGATTTGGAGAATAGGCTACATGGATAGAGGGAACAAAGGTTTCCCTTTCTTCAAAATCAGTAACTCTAAAAGCAGGAGGAGTAATAAAACTTGGAGTGATAAAATCTTTTGAGGTTTGGGGTCTAGACCAAGGTACAACCTCAGGGGAAATAGGAGTGACAAAGATTTCTCCTTCCAATCCGAAACCAGGAGGAGAAAACTCAACAGGAACACTCCCAAAATTTAAACTTTGGGAAACTCCAACAGTTGGTATAATAGGAAAACGAGAAGAAGATATCAGAGTTTCTACAAGAGGATAATGAAAATCATCAGAAATACCTGGTTCAACAGTAGAACTACTTTCTTGAAGGGCCTTTCCCTTTCAAATAATTTTCTCTGGGTCAACTTCAGGTGTTGCTAGAGGCAGCTATGGAGTAGACCTCATGTGTTTGCCTCTAGAATCCACAACTGAAACAGTGGAGTCGCCAGGTGCACAATAGCAATCTTCAATGTACTGAGTTCTGATGCACCTCCAAAACTAGTAATATTTGTCATTCAATCCCAGGTAAAATCTTCAATTCGTCCCCGACAACAGCGCCATAAATGTTAGCACTAGATGTCACCTCTATATTGCAGCAGAGGTAAGCCCAGTACCCATCATTTTTTATGTCACAATGAATAAATTTAAGGGTGGTCTAATGGACGCAATCTAATGATTATAGCGCTTTAACACAGAAAATTGGGCTGGCATGCATAAGCAGATGAGGTCTTGATCTAACTTCAGTCAGTAATTTGTAGTAAAGGGTGAGTAGGGGGGAGAACTGGTGAGAAAATGTAGAGGTCTGCTATGGACATTGGGTCTTCTAGCAACCTAAGGGAGGAAAATATTCGAATACAAGATCTTCTTGAACCCAAAACTTCAGGAAATTGAAAAAGTCATAACAATATTGCAATCAAACATACCTTACAATACAGTCACAACAACTTGACTAGATCACCCATGCCCGAGTCTTCAATATCAAAAGCAAAAGAGATGATAGGAAAGATGACTGTCATTAAACAAGAAGTCTCAAATGGCAACACAAAACCAGAGAACCAGAGGCTTCATTAAAAATTTACAATACGAGAGCTTAGCTCAACCATCGACCTTTACAAAATATAAAAACTGAGTATATATACTCGAAGCAACTGAATCCCCACAGAAGCGTGCTCTAGTCACTGTATTCAAGGCTTGACATCTGCATCTTCTTCTGTTAGGCTGCACTTGCATTCTTCTGTCAGACGCAAGATCGGATCGGTATGGGCTTCACAAGAAAATCCATGACAGGGAACTTTTGGCTGACAGTTTGCCCTCCACGGCCAGATTTTCCATGCTTTCCATTTATGTGGTGAAACGAGGTTTCAACCACCTTCCCCATTTTCATTAACTACTTTTATTAGGATCAACATGAGGCCTGACACCATGCAAGCTCACAACTCCTTCGAGTCAATTTTTGCGCCTTGAGGCCATGCGGATCCTTCTCTGTGACCAAATCGAGCGGTTTGATCCTTTGCCCCATGCGAATGTGGACCGTGACCTCATGCTTATCCACATGAAATCTCAAGATTTCGCATTTTGGGAGTTTTCACTCCCCTTGATTTAAATATCCCGATTCTCATTCCTGCGAAATGGCCCATCTGGATCGACGGTGAAATTTGCCTTGAATATGATGGCCACAATCATCCCCTTGAACAACTTCGGTCGCCCATCACTCAATTAGGCGCTTACCTTTCTTAGGCCCCACTTTCCATATGACCCTGGGCTGTGATCATGGGCCTAACTCTCAAGCACGTTGCGATTTCACGTTTTGTGAGTTCACATTGTGCTCCATGCTCAAACCATCTAGGTCGCAAAATCGCGATCCCTCGGATCGGATGACACGCATCCCTCTGAAATGGACAACCCATATTATTTCGTGACTTCGCGTTTCACGAGTCCTCATGACTTTTCCCTTTGACCACTCCATTCTGCGAGTCAACGAAATGTTGATCCTGTGCCACGCGTCCCTCTTGGTACCAACGACTAGGGTCATCCTCATGATTTCAGACCTCTCTCCGACGCTAAACTTGGTGCAATTGTATGATCCTGATCACCCGATGACCATCGATCCGCTCCATCTGATGGATCTCCGCCATTGAAAGTTGATCTTGCTCGCTTGCTTGGTTTGAATTTATATCAGACTACTTCAAGTGTTGCACTTGGTGTTCATCACTGTGGGCTGTATAGTTTACTTGAATGACTGGTTGAGGGATCAGGAGAACAAAGATCAGTGACAGAGGTAAAGGAAGGAGTGATTTACCTTAGAGAAAAAGAAAATCTTAGGGCCAAAATTTCTCAGGCAGGCAATCAATGAAAAACAGGTCTATCAAATAGGTGGAAACAAACAACAGAAAAACTACAAGCCGAGAGGAAAAAATTATGACCGGGTCTGCAAAAAGAGGAGAAACAGGGAAAGTTATAGACCTAGGTAGAAACCACAGACTCACAAGACCTTGTCAAGTTTATGTGATAACACTTGGCATCATATTTATAGAGAAATCGATATCTCTTGTCGGTGGCAACCCTAATATCTCTTTAATGGCATCCTCAAGTTCTTTCAATACTGCGTAGTCTTCAACATTTGGAAATTTATCCTTAGGTTCCTCCTCCATGTGCGCTGCATATAATTGACATCCTTTCCTAAATCTTATCTTCAATTGCAAGGCTGAAACTTCTCTGAAAGTTACAACTCTTGGAATGCCTTGAACTGTTCTTAAGTTTCCTTCCTCATCCAAGCAAGTAAATTTCTTATTGTAACAATCTATAATGACATGATGATGGTCCAACCAATCCATACCAATGAGGCAATCATAAGATCCCAAAGGTATGATATTCAAATAAACTTTTGTGT
This sequence comes from Picea sitchensis, assembly GCA_010110895.2. NCBI lineage: Eukaryota > Viridiplantae > Streptophyta > Pinopsida > Pinales > Pinaceae > Picea > Picea sitchensis. Next base: position 17,878 of record SNQJ01S0160114.1, read on the forward strand.
GCATTCCATTCATTTCCATTGGACATGTCTTAACCATCTCATTAATTTTCCTTTTTGCTCTTGTAGCTATCTGCACCAACCATGGTTTTCCAAGCTTGCTTCTTGGCAATTGGAATCTTTCCACCATCTTACTATATAGATAACTATGACTAGCTCTTGAATCAACTAAAATAGCAATGAGTTGGTCATTAATATTACCTTCCACTTCAATCGTGTGCGTCTGAAACTCATCTTGCTTGTTATCTAGGGCTGCGTATATCCTAGGTACATTTCTGCCCATGTCTTCAACTGTCACAACTTGTTGTACACTGTGCACAATCCTCACTTTTTCACCTCTTTGAGGGCAATCTCTGTACATATGATATCCACCATAATCCCAACATTGAATAGGTTATTGCCTTGGTTTTTGCCCCACTGTCTCCGTCATTTTGGGATCCTTGGGAGTTGGTTGTCCTTGCGCAGTATTTTTGAAAAATGGTGGCTTAGTTCCCTTCTTCCTTTGTTCCACATTGCTTTTCATCGTGTCTTCCCAAGCCTTTTGGAAAGTTGATCTTCCCCTTTGATGATCATAAAGACATTTAACGCAGCTTATGGCTTCCTCCAATGTCTTGGGGTCATCATATTGTATCTTGTTACTAATAAATGTGGGCAGCCCACTCAAGTACCTCTGACTTTTAACTTTCTCATCCTTAATGAATGTGACATATTTCAGTAGCTCTAAGAATATTCTTTCATACTCATCTATTTTCATACTCCCAAGCTTGAGTTCAAATAACGCCTTCATTTTCTTGTCATAGTATCACTTGGTTAAGTATTTCTTTTGAAAATACCTCTCGAACTCTCTCCAAGTAACATTCTTCTCATCAATGTGTTACACTTGCACGAACTGAGCCCACCATAATGATGCTTTTCCTTTTAGCTGAAAGATGGAAATTCTCCCTTCTGCCTACGCAGAATAATTATGTAGCTGGAAATACTTCCTCATCCCCAACAATCAAGTCTCTGCATCTTCATCCTTCTTGTGCTCACCGTCAAAGGTAGGAGGCTTGATCTTATTCATTTCTCCCTATAGCTCATCCACCCTGGTCCTCCTCTTATGTTTCCTGACAAGAGATGGACTTGAGATACTATGCACTTTCCTAAATGAATGCTTTGGTGAGTGGTGATGATTCCTTTCAACACTTCTTGTTTTTCATCTCTCATCATGAGACCTGGGACTTCTTGACCTACTTGAATTTGTCTCTTTATCTATTTTCTTTTATATTATGTCCAATCTTTGCACTAACTTGATATTGAAGTCATCTTGTTGCTCCTTGGATTTCATAAGCCTTTCATTATCAATTTTATAGCTTTGGACATATTTTTGTATTCCCTTTATGGTTTCTACCAAGTTAAAGCGCTCCTCCTTGGATTCTATACCATCAACACTCAAACCGACATAAAAATCCCTGAATTCATCATCATGGTTGTAAATTCTCTGCACATATTCATCATCATGGTTTCTGCGTTGATTCTGTCATGTTCTAATCGTTGTTAATTATGCAAAATGTGCAGGAAATAATATTTGTTAGATGAATTCATGCGACAAATTTATGAAAACTCTGAACCATTTCATCACAATCCTTTCTTCTGATTTCTTGGATGATTTTAACGTCCCAATTCCAAAATTTCTTGGTGAATAATTGGACTCCTTTGTCCAAAAATTTCCCATTGACTTCTCCCTTTGTCAATTCTGAGTCTTGCTTAGTATATCATGGTCATTTGGAATTCATCCAAATACCCTTTTACTCTTTCCTCCTTCCTTCTGAAGTCCGTGCGTGCACTGATGTTCAACATGTACCAATGCGCGATGTCAATATTTAACATATACATTATGTATCAGTATTACGCATGCACCACAAGTTTTTCTCTGCGTAATTCCAAATTTTAGTGCACACACCCATGCACCATTATTTTTCTTTGCATTTCAAGTGTCGCACCCCGCAATGCCAAAATTTAGCACGCACACTTGCACATTATTATTTTAGGTGCACTATGGTCGCGCTATAGTTTCCAAATTTGGCCACTTACCAGTCCGAATTTTTTATGTTAAGTAGATACTCAGCCCATGCAGGCTCAATGTCGAAACCAGAGCTCTGATACCAAAATGTAACATACCTTGTTACCAACACTAACAAAAATATTTGATACCAACTTGTAACATACCCAACCTCCTAGTTGGGTATTGTGCTCTGATACCAATCTGTAACGTTACCCATCTTACTACTAAGCAACGCTACTCCAAAATCTAGTGCGCAAATTCTAGTCTATAACATTGGTATGCGTAGAAATACTTGAAGTAATGTGCTCGACCCCAAGCTGGGTCGCACCACACAAACTTTCCTCTTCTAACATAACTTATAACAATGAAAGTAATGCAATACAATTACGCGCACAAACATACTGAGCATACAACATTATTGTGTGTGTAATCCACTCTGAACATGTGATCACTACTGTGTGCACAACCATTCTAGTGTCACAAGTGAATCCAACCTCTTATGCACATGAAGTATTTCCATACACACACACACGATCATTCTAACCTCACCTCATAGACTCATGACCATTATTATAAGGTTAAATTAACACAAATAACTAATAACAACTATCATATTGCTCATGTATGGCTACAAATACTGAATATCAACACCACACATACATGTGCAAGCAACATTATATAGAATAACAACAATTATGTATATGCAACATCATAAAATAATTAAATCCATATCAGACATAGATAATTAAGCACATAGTAAATGAGACAAGCACATAAAGGACACTTATATTTTATGAAAAGTCACCAACTGCGCGCAGATCTCAGACGTTCCTCCCATCCATAGACTCTTTTTCTCATAAACTTTCAACAATTGGTCACCCTCGAGCTGGGGCTTAAAATCCACCAACGAAAAAGGATTCCTAATGCTAGGATAATGTTTGATAATCAACATAATTGTTCAATCCAAGGTGCCCACTGCTGCAATTAGCCTACAGTCTCGCATTACACACATGCTTTTCCCACCCAAATAAGTATTCCCCTTCTCCACAAAACAGTCCCTTAGCTACCCCACTTCCCTTCCAGGGATTCAACAACATGCCAAAAAATAAGTCTCGGAGCATTCCAACTAATTCCCAACGCACCAGGGAACAAGTCCCAACAAAACTCTCACCTGGAGAGGATTCTCATGGGCATGACAACCCGCCTCTTCGTCAGTAAATCTCTCACCTAGAGAGAATGCTCACGGGCCTGGAAACCTGCCTCTTCGACAACAAATCTCTCACATGGAGAGAATGCTTACGGGCCTGCCAACCCGCCTATTTGTCAGCAAATCTCTCACCTGAAGAGAATTCTTACAGGCCTTCCAACCCACATCTTTGACAACAAATATCTCACTTGGAGAGAAATCGCATGGGCTTGACAACACGCCTCTTCGACAACAAATAATCTGGTCACAAAATGGAAACCCATTTACAAACGCTTCTCTGCAAATAAGGTAATGGTCGTCTTATCTTAGAGGGTTCAATCCCTCATAAAAAATGAATGAAATGCCCCCAAAATACACTTATCTCAGAGGGTTCGATCCCTCATGAAAAATGAATGAAATCCCCCCAAAATACACTAAGGCCAACAATATATATTACATGCCTTAAATTGAACACTTGTCACCTTCATAATTAGATTTAGCCACATGGTGACTCTTTCCCATTCCTCGTGAATTTAGGATAAATAATTATCGATAAATTACACTTTTTGGAAATATTAATAAAATATTCCCTTGGACTTAAGTCCCCCTTTTTCCCTTTTCGATTGAGTTTATCTCCACGTCACTTTTTGTTAGAGAGGT
>SNQJ01S0160117.1:0-21763 GCA_010110895.2 Picea sitchensis
ATCACAAGGTCTTCACTCAATGAACACATCCATTAATAGGATATTAAAGAATACCCCTAATTTCACTAGATATTGATAAATACCTCCCAAAATCCTTTTTTTGAACCCCCTCTGAATACATCTTTCCAATAATAAAAAAAACCCCTATTTTTACTAGATACTCCTTTTTATACACCCCAATACCTACAAGCTCCCCTATAACCTACATTGCCCCCAATACCTACAATATATTGATCTTATTTTTCACAATTTAAAACCCCCCTTTATGAATGAACTTGATAAGATATTGGTCAACAAAGTGAATCCCCCGTGGGTCAAATAGAATTTGTATGCAAAATGAAAGGAGTCAAATTTACTCACCTCATGAAATTAGAAATTACGATTTTATGTTAATAAATATATTTTTAATCAAAATTATTACTTTCAAATATGGTTTTGTATAGATAAATTTAGCAATACAATCTAATGTGATGCCATATCTTTGGGTAGGTTTCTATATTAATGAACGAGTCGATTAGAATCATTTCCACATAAACCATTTCTTTTGAATTTGATTATGCATATCGTACAATAAGTAAATCAATTCATTTCTAGAATTTGGGAACCCATGACGTATTGTGGTTCTTTAAATATTTACATCTTTAGTCAAAATCGTTTCCTTATAGAATTGAGTTTGAATGTTATGTGGAATACATATATAGCCTCTATGATTGTTCTGAAATCAAATATTTATAGTTAGTATTTTCTATCAGAATTATTTCTTTTGAAAAGGGTTCAACTAGACTCATTCCAAAAATTTCAAAACCCGCAACCTGATGCATCCAAGAAAACAATTATGTTTTTTTTTTCAATTGAAATGGGTATAAAGTGACACCTATAGTTTTATTACCTCATATTATAGTCTAGAACAATTTCTCCAAAAATGAGATGGTATCTAATGTCACACACCCAATCCCTTTTTAAGGGATGGGATATAAATTTTTCTCTTTTCTCAATCATCTCAAATCTTCTCTATCACAACTCCATCGTCTTTTGCTCATCAAGAGATTTCCAACGATGGTAAGTTTACTCATAACTGAGCTCTAGGATGAGGGTTATGACCTTTCAAAGTTCTCGGGTTTACATAGGAAACATCTCTCTTACTGCCACATGGAATCCTTGTGACCTCACATTTTCCACGTCAACTAATGTGGCAACATCCTAGTCTTGATGTGGCACTAGCCTATCCTGCCACAATGGAACTCCGATCCATGCAGGCATTCATCCATTGTAACTCGGGTCTTTTCCCAACACACTCTTCTCTTACCTCCGACGAATATGGTATCAAGGAATATTCCCTTTCTCTCGATGGACAATATCGATGCATGAAATATATCTAGATCTACGGTTAGGATCCATTTGGAACCTAAGGTTCACCAATCGTACAAGACCACACTCAACTCGTCAACCCATTGAATATTAACATGTGTGATCACATTGATGTTCTTGGTCAGCATAAATTTGCCATGTCACTGTAGGGTGCTTAGGCTTGCTCGACTAGAGGATGACATTTGTCCATCTCCCACAGACCAATTAAAATATTTAATTAATATTTTGTAGAATACTATTATTTTGTAATTAATTACTTAACCTCATTAAGGATAATTATTCTCCACAAACTAATTATCCAATAATTAATTTTTGCTTAGCCTAATACTATTGGCCCAATAATTACTGAGGTTTTACTTTCTCTTCCCCCCCTTAGAAGTAGTTTAACACTAACTCATTTAATTACTCATATGATAACTATGAGTAATTATATTATAACACAATGGGGTTAATTTATCCATAATATACTTAATTTGATTAACCTTAATTAAGGTATATAATTCAATCCCTCCATGACACATAACTCCATACTGAATTTTCACGTAATTTCACACACACATATAAATATATGAATATTTATTTATTTACCGGGGAAAAGGATTAACTATATTCAACTTGATATTTATTGTTACAAATTTGTTCTTTTATTAATTATATTATAATATAATTCTATTTAATTCTATTATAATATGATAAAATATATCCAAGGATCACTTAGGATTATTAATATCGATTAATACCTAAGCCTCTGGACTTCGAAAATATTCCTCATCAATCCTTTATGAACATACCCAAATATCTCGAATGCCGGAGTTCCGGGGAGGGTCCCACATATATAATGTCTTTATGCAAATAAAAGTAATTATACTATCATGCAATATAATAATTTTTGTTTAATAATATTGTAACCTTGGAATGTGGGGAGGTAGGTTCGGGCCTTCGGCCCTTTTAACTTGTTCCTTCTATTATCCCAAACATTCGGAGTCCTGAAATCCCAAATTTCCCGAGTCTCGAACTCCTGAAGGATCCATATTTACACCTGGTTTTGCATTAAATATTAAATTAAAAAGGGAAAAAGGGTTGGTACTTTACCATGTACCAATATCATAATAAACTTATTTAAAATATTTTTATATTACACATTTTTGGAAATTGCGCCCAGGTTTATAAGGTCCCAAATATTATATTTAATATTTGAAATGAGAGAGAGAGAGAGAGAGAGAGAGAGAGAGAGAGAGAGAGAGAGAGATAGATCTGGGTCAGCTCCTTCGACTCTCCAACACATCCTTTATACTCAAATCTCCTGGAGCCCCGGAGTCCCGAAGCTCTGAAGTGGCCCCACTTATGCACGTTTCCATATTATTTAATATGTAAAAAGGAAAGGAAAGGAGATGGCCTTATTCACATGTGGCAATTTTAATAAACCTTACTATAATATAATATAATATTATATTATATTATACCCCTTGAAAATTACACCCAGGTGTTTTTTTTTTTTTTTTTTAAATTCTCCAATATTATATTTAATAATTCAATATTGGAATGAAGGAAAGGTATCTGGGTCTACACCTTCGACTCTTCCATGCAACTCTTCATTCTTATATAACTCGGAGTTCCAGAGTTCTAGAAGGGACCCACTTGTATTACAACGAGTTATTTTGAGTTTATAATATAATATATATTATAATAAAGGTGTCTTATATTAAATTATGTCAACTGATCGTTTTAAATACCATACCATACAATTAATCATATTTCTTATCTTTACAACCTTATGCAGGGAAGGATAGGGTTCAGGCATTCGATGACTTTGGCTCATGAGTTCCATCACCCAAAACACCCCGGAGCCCTGAAGTCCCGAAGACCACGAGATGGATAAAGTATTTGGTCATGGGTTGTGCTTTGGCATTAAAATAATAATAAAATATATTCTCTTTGGTCTCAGGTCTTTTACTCTCCAGGAACTTTAACCTCCTTTTTCAGAATAATACTAATACTACTACTACTACTACTACTACTACTACTACTACTACTACTACTACTACTACTATGTATATGTATATAGACATATATTTCCATAGTCTTGCATAGTTAAAGGAAAATATTTTCTCTTACAGGAAAATAAGAAAAGGAGAAATATAAATTTCCAATCTTTATAAAAGGTTTTAATATAAGTTTATATTCCAAGGAAATTTCTCCATTCTGGAAATTAAAAATATAATTATAATCTCTCCCTTCTCATGGATAAATGGGTAAATTTTATTTCCTTATTACCGTGCTTTACTATTCTTACTAAATTTAAGGAAATTGGTCTTAAGACAAAGATTTACCTTTACAATAAATTGTGCATTTCTACCAACATTTACAACCTACCGCATTTAAATGAATTCTTCCCAAATTTGTAGGAATTTAACACAAGTTTAGCATAAACGTTTGTTAATGCCTAAATAGAGTTTTTGAGAGATTTTGTATTTTAATTCAATTAGGAAATTTCATGTTTATTTCCTAATTATTTTTCCTTACTACCCATTTAGAATGACTTATACATTTTTCAAAATTTGGGTTGTTTCCCTAAAGTGCAAACCCATATATGATATTCTCTAAGTTTTATGTAATAAGGCTTGAGAGCAAACTAAAATAGAGAAGTAGCATGCAAAAATCACTTTCTCTCTTATTTGATGCTTAATTAAATTTATTGTTCCTTCATTATTGCATATGAATGAATTAAGCTATGAAACTTAGTCAACCTCAACATTCACTCCCATAATTTAGCACATGAAGTCACATGATGAAGTTGTTCAACCCACATAGAAATTTATCTGTAACATTTCCACATTCACAGTTAAATTCTCTAGAAACTTTTAACAGAAAGCTGAACGTATATTTCTCTAAAAACACAATATATAATTATCTCTGAGATTGACAGTGTAGAGATTTTGACAAAATATAGTTATCTAGAATCCAGAAAGTGTTGCAACTACTGAAAGGGGTTCCCTTTTCCACCCAACCATAGGCACAACAAATCCTGGAAGGATTTAGCGCTGGCAACCCCCTAGTTAGATCATGATGCTCTGAGAGAGATTCTTCCTTCTGTTCAGCAGCAGCTAGGGATAAAGATCACTCTTCTCTTCCCACAGGAACTTGGCAAATCGATTTTCTCTCCACCAAGAAAGGGGGTATTCAATGAGTTCTTCCTCAGTCACTAATCCTCTCCGCAACCCCATTTATAAGCTTGGTTGGAAAACACTTTCCAACAATTCCCATACCCGAAACATATTTGTTTTTTAGTTCTCTTCAAAACCAGAGAGATGCACATGCTCTCCCTCTTCATAAATGGCCACCCAAACCATTCCTCTTTTATCCTCTCCCTCTACCCACGAATTTCCTACCTTTTGTTTACTTCCTTAGCAATATTTCATGGGTCCAAATCCCAATTTCGTGGGTCAGGTCAGGGAGTTTCCAGATGGGTACTCTACCCATTTCCTCATTGATTCTTGAGGAAGAATTTCCAACTACCATCTTGATTGGTAATTAAATTCTTTGGTTTAGAGGACTGTTTTTAAATGTGGTTGAACCTACACATAATAGATCTAGCTATAAAATGACATACACAGTTTGCAGAGAAAATACAATAAAAGAGAAGCAAAAGAAAAAGAATGGAAGAATTCTCATTAACCGAATGAATGCATGATAATTTAGACATGATATACTCAGTATAAATCAACTAATGTGTAATGGAGGAGAATCAAATTCACCATAGTGGTGGTCTAGAGTGATCTGGACACACAACAATAGTCACGGGAGTAAACTGCCACCTAGTCTAGTCTCTCAAGCAGTTATGGGAGTGAACTGCCACCTAGTATGAGTTAACTAGTCTCTCAGTCTTCAATTAACCGACTGAAAAAAAGTGAAGTGAGGAGGAGATTAGGGAATCATGAGTAATTCACTATTCTGGTGATAATCCCAAGGACAATGCTCATTAGCTGGTGATGATCCCAATGCTGCATGGTGATGATCCCAATGTGGCATCTAGACTCCACTCAACTGATCAAACTGAAATGTGAACTGAAGAGAATATTCTCCTAGAGGAATATTCTCCCTAAAATATAAGAGACTGAATAATGACTAATAAACATATGGAAAACCTTAGGAAAAATAAATCCTAGGTGTGTGTGAAGTATCTCCAACACCCTCTTGAACATCACTATGGTGAAAATAAATAATGGGTCTCGGAAACGAGGCCATGTTAGGCACCCAAATAAAAAATATACACTGAAATAAATGAGGAAAGAGGGAAAAACTCATGGGAACCCTCCCCTCAAAGTACAATGTATGTAAAAAGAAGACAGTTTCTAGGCAAATGTGTCCTTCACTCTAAGACAATTGCACATAGAATGGAACTTTTTCTCAGTGAAGGTCTTGGTGAAGATGTCTGCAGTCTGTTCTGATGAAGGAAAAAGATGTAGGTCGATGATCTCCTCGTGTACTAAGTCCCAGATGTAGTGCATGTGGATCTCGATGTGCTTCATCTGCTGCATATGAAATGGATCTCTGCAGAACTTCAAAGTGCTCTGGTTATCACATCAGATGATGATCGACCGATGAAACTGAATGCCCAACTCGGTGAGAAAATGTTGTAGCCACATAGCCTAAATGGTTATGTTAACTACCCCTATGTACTATGCCTCGACCGAAGATAGAGAAATAGAAACCTGCTTCTTTCTCAACTAACAGATAGGCCTAGAACCAAGACTGAGTGAGTAACCAGATGTGGACTTGCGATCAATGCATCTCCAGCCGAGTCAGAATCAGTGAACCCGATGAGGTCCAATGTAGAGCCTACTGCATAGTGAATCCCAAAGGTGATGGTTCCCTGTATGTATAGAAGGATATGCTTTGAAACCTTCCAATGTAGCTCATGTGGCTCCTGTGTGAACCTGGAGACTGCTACAACTAAATAGAAGAGGTCTAGTCAGAAGTGTGTGAGATACAAAAATCTACCCACTAGCTATCTGTACAGTGTGTTTTCCACCAGTGGAGTGTCCCCGCCATCCTCAAGTCTGACTCCTGATAATAAAGGAGTCAAGGTAGACTTGCAGTCTGTCATGTGAAATCTCTCAAGAAGATCTCGTGCATACTTGCCCTGAGATAGTTTGATGCCTTATGCACCATGAATGATATCGAGTCCAAGGAAGAAATGTAGCGGACCCATGTCCATCATCAAGAAATTGTCATGCATAATCCTCTTGACTGCAACAATCATTGAAGTCGAGAAACCAGTGATAAAAAAATATTCAACATACATAACTAGGAGTAGAAGTGAATCAGTCTTCCTGAGCATGTAAAAATTTGGGTCTGACTTCATCTTGACAATAGGTAGGATTCCATCTTGGCATACGATGCCCTCGGGGCATGCTTAAGGCCATAAATAGACTTCTTCAGTCGACAGACCAAAGATGAATCCTACATAAATCCCTGAGGCTGCTCCATATAGATCTCCTCAGAGAGATCTCCATGAAGAAATGCATTATTCACATCCATCTGATAGACTTCCCATCACTTGGCTTCCGCAGTGGAAATTGCCAAACATATGGAATCCATCTTCGCTAATGGAGAGAAGGTCTCATCATAGTCAATGTTGTGCACCTGGTGAAAGCGTTTGGCAACTAGCCTAGCTTTGTATCTACTAACCTATCCATTCCATGCGCTCTTGGTCCTGTAGACCCATCTGCACTTGACAAGTTTCCTTCTTGAAGGAAGGGGAAGCAAATCCCAAGTCTAGTTCTCAAGAAGGGAGTTGTGCTCATCCTGCATGGTGGATTCCCAAAAGGGATTTCCAGCAGCCTCGCCATAGTACTATGGATATGAATACTGAACCAAGAAAATATTCTTTGGTGGCATCAATTCTATTAGCACTCTATAAATTTCCTTGGAAGGGGAGGAAAATAACAAAGGTAACCACAAACCAACTTGAGGTTGGAAGTTAGACCCTCCAACCTAGAGGGGGCTCTCTCTCTTCAAATCAATCACTGGAAGGATTGATTTGGTTTTATGCTCAAAGGATAAATCTCTAATTTTGGAATGAATTTAATGAGTTGGTGGCAATGTGGACAGAAATTTTATTGGGTAATAAAGTCACAGAAAAGTCAGAAATCAATGAAGGTTTACTGGATACTTGGTAGATTGAAAAGTGACTTATCAGAGGAAAGATAGAGAGCACTTCTTTAGTCCAATTAGATGTCGTTGTAGATAGAATATCACAAAGAAAACAAATAACCCCTTAGGGAATCTAACAAGGATGAATCCGAAGGTGATTATGGTAGAAGGAAAAATGAAATTACATGCAACAGAACATTAGCTACAGATGAAATCTAAGACATACAATTTAGATTAACACAAAGAATAATTCATATAACATAGATGAATTTAGACAGTAAGACAAAACTGTAAGATCACCTGCATAAAGTAATACAATCACATGTATCTTTGGAGTCAAATCTCAGGGACTTCTGATCCAGTAATTTCATTAATATTAGAGAGAAATTACAAAAAGTATTCAATAGTCTCTTCCTTACACACTTGCCAACCCTTAGCTCTCATAACTTCATGAAATATATACAAAACTATCTTCCTATGCAGCCAAATTTGAATTCAACTATCATCCTATGATAATGCTAACAATTACACATATTCAGAAATAAATCTTCAACAAACTACTAAGAAAGAGGTGTCAACTTGGACTCATTAATTACACCATAATAACTCAATCAAAACCAATCTTTGAGTCCCTAAAATGATGATATTCGACCTTGATACTTGTTGGAGGCGAGATGACACATGGGATGACATGATTCTATCCATTTGGAAGAAAATTGGCTGCTCTATCACTGTTGCATAGCATACTTGTTGTGCAACAACAACCTACAGGAAAAGCACAACGTAGTTGCGCAACAACTAACCTTTTTAATATTTTGTTTTCTTTTGGTTGTTTTGATTGGTTAAATTGATGTAGTACCATTTATCTCATTTTCCCATTGACATCTCCCATCCCAAAATTTGACAAGAACCTTGTATTTCTGCTAAAAAAATAGACTGATATAGTTGCATAGCGTGCCCGCTATGCAACTGTAAATTTTTCTTTCACAACTCAAATATGATATTTCCAAAATGTATTAGGGCAACAAAAAATGATCATGTATAATGATCCATTAAATATACTAGTATGCACAATAACACCATCCAAACACTTAGGGTATTTTGATAATTTATAATTTGTATTTTCTGCTGTGCGTAGTCAAAAAAGGAGAATTTGATGAATTTAGCTCCAAGGGATTAAATGTTTGTTTCTTCAACAAGCAAGTCAATATTGTATTTCCACTTCTTTTCTGTCTCCAACTACTGCAAGCTTTATTTGAGGGCTCTTATCTCTTTTCTCAATGCCATATGTTGCTTATATATATTCTTAAGTTGTTTATGTAGAGGAAGATTCCTTTTCACCATGAATATTGCATGGTCCATTGCAGGCTCACACTCATTAAGGAGTTCTTTACATTTCAACTTTTTTTTTTTGTTCTCCTCCCTTTGTTGGATTATCATATCTTGTGCTTCTCTCCATTGATTCCTTAACCTACTGAAAGTGTGTTTTCCCCCATCATCCTTTTTGTCAGTTGGTTGATTTGTTGTTGGAGGTTCCTCCTGGGTTTTCAACTTCCTAACTGAGGATATAGTCAAAGGAACGATTAATTTAGGCATTTCTTTCACTTCTGATCTCTACTCCACTGTCTTCCCTTTACACTTTTTTTTGGAGCTTGTTGGAGTTACAGGGACTGATGTTTCACCCATTGCTGAGATGTCTTTCAAGTTGGAGGTCTGTTCCAAAGCCTTTTTCTTCATTTCCTTATTTTCATGCTGCAACTGTGCTATGACAAGTGGGATTTCCTTAACTGTTCTTGCATCTCAATGATCAGGTTGTCTTTGCCACTAGGATGATATGCTTCTGTGAAGGCCTTTGGATCTTCCTCAAGTGCTTTTGAGGAGTATATGGCATACATTGTTTTAGTTGATGACCTAGTAACTAGTTTGCTAGGGGATGTGACCTTTTCTGGGGAAAAATGAAGCTTTTTCCCTTTTTTTTTGGCTTGTTTACCTACTACAAGTTCCTCAATTTGCTTTTCCCCTTTATTTATAGAACTTTGATGAACATAAGTGGTGGTATTTGCTACTAATGAAGGTGTGTCTCTCATGCTTTGAGGGTTGTTTGAAGAATTAGTTGCTATCTATGATGATGTTACAAAACATTCCCAATCTTGTTTCAAATTTCTAAGCTCTTCTAATACCAACAAATTTATCAAAGAAAAATGAAAGAGGCTAGGTTATCCTTGATCTCTCCTCACTTATACTCTGTCAGCCATATTTCCTAGGCTTCTGAGAAGGTAATAAGGCATATTCAAGGGTTTCTTACCAATGAAATGCATTAAAAGTCTGATATGGTATTGGTAGAGCCTAGTGAATCTCCCTTTGCATGTGAAGAACCTTTGGATTACCCTCAAAAAATTACTATGAATTTCTAATAGAAGCTCTCTAGGTATGGTGGCTCCAAAGTCAATGTTTCTAAATTCAAGTTTCAAAAAATCATGATAGTAGGATAGATCCAATTGCATACCTTTGAACCATTGTTCTCCATGAGTAGGGATCTCTGTTGCAACAACAATAGTATCTTTAGAAACCTGAAACTGGAGATTTCCCACCTTAGCCCTAATTCCATCAAAACTTAATGCAAACTCCTTTGCCACCCCCATGCTGTATCCATGAATATTTTCACAAAACTTGATACAACCCACTTGCTCAAAAGAGACTCTGATTGTTGGATTTGCATTCACTAACTTTAAACCCATAGGCTCAAATGTGACAATATCACCACCCTTTGTGTTCCTTCTTCTGTATGGAGTTTCCATGATGCTGGTATATATCAATCTCTTGTGAAAATGAGAAAATAGGACTGTGCGCAACAAAAAATGCAGCATTTGCAGATGCACAACAAATTGCAAAATTCAATTCTATGAAGTAAAGGATATAGGTTCAAGAAGAAGATGGAAGCTTTGGGTTCATAAGAAAGGTTTTCCTTTCAAACTTCAACCAAGAACCTGAAAATTCTGTTGGGAGGTGTGAGAGAAAATTTGTTTGAAGATGCGCAGTGTTGTGTGCAACATTGTGCACATTGTCCCCTGCAGTCTATGCACAACAAAAAACACAACGTTTGCATATGCACATCGAGCTTGGATGGAAGATTTTGAATTTGCAAAGGAAGAAAGAGATATCTGGGGGGTTTCTTCACCTAGAGGAGGAGCAATTTGAATGATAAAATCAAAATAAACCATCATTTATACCCATCATACCACATCGTACCTTCATACTTGATTTGCATAGCATTAGGACATTGCGCAACAACTTCCATTGTGCAATGATTTGCTTGATGATGCCACGTGCCTCTGATAGATTTGAGCTTATGAAATTATTTGAACCATGAAAAGACTGACTCTAACTGAGTTGAATTGACCTCATGACCTCTCATAATAAATTTTTAGTGACATGACAACCCATATCTTAACATTAATACCATATGTTTCATGACCCAAGTTTTATTTTGTGACCTTACTCAAACAAACTTATCAATCACAAACCCATTTATTCACAACCTAAGAGAAATCATGCCATGGTATTTATGAGATCAAAGCATGACTTTACTCTATCATACATTTTTTGACTCACATCCTAACAACCTATTTATAGCACACTAACAGGTTCAGTGACAGTGAGTGCAAGAGGAGGCTCCTCAAAATTAGATCGAGTCCTCCTAGTATCAGTTGGATCCCCAAAAAGATCTCCTGCATCCTGAAGAGTAGGATTAGCCCACTTGGGCCTTTGCTTTGGCTCTACATCTGCATCTTCATGCATTGAATCTACATTTGACTGTACTAAATCTTTATTTGGATCATCTGAATCCTTTGAATTATAAATATCATATGAAGAAGAGTCAGCATGTGCATGCTCATCATCTCTGACAGGTGAAATAATAAAATTGTATGCATGCGGCTGCTGAGCTACATGTGAGACACTTTCCTCAAATTGGACACTTCAATCAATGATTAGTTGGTCTGAGGAAATATCAATGATTTTTTATCCCTTCACACCGTCGGGGTATCCAACAAAGATACACTCCATGCTATGTGGATCAAGTGCCTTCCTTTTCTCAGAGGGAATCCTGATCCATGCATGTGAACCAAAAATATGGAAGTGGGTCACTTCTGGTTTGAGGTCACTCCAAGCCTCGTAGGGGGTCTTATCCTTGACAGATTTATGGGGAGATATGTTTTGGATGTTTTGGAAGTGACTTTGCATATAGCATGCAATATGCCATCTCTTTTAGAGGTCTTTTTTTCCGCTCAACAACTCCATTTTGCTGTGGAGTATAAGGAATCATGTGTTGCAACTGAATCCTGGCCTCATGACAAAGATTTTGTATCTCATGGTTGACACACTCTCCCCCATTATCTGTTCGAAGGAATTTGATTTTATTTCCTGACTATGTCTCAACAAGGGCTTTGAAGTCTTTGAGGTGTTGAAATACCTATGATTTTTTCCCGAGAAATAAAATCTATGTGAAGCGTGAGAAATCATCAACGAAAATGAGCATGTACCTTGCTTTACTGATTGATGGATGCAAAAAAGGGGCCATGATGCCACTATGGATTAGATCTAAAGGAAAGGAATCCTTCTGAGTCTTTCCTTTGTCGAATTTCTCTTGAGGGTGTTTTCCAAGAACACATACCTCACAAATTCCTTTGGAGAAGTGGATGTCAGGTAGACCATCAACCATTCCCTGCTTGCTAAGTTGTTTCATATATCTGAAATTTAAATGCCTGAACCTTTCGTGCCATATCCTACTGCTTTCATCAACATGGGTAAGCAGTAATGCAAAATCTGGTTCAATAAATTCAGAAAATTTGTAGAGAATGGATTGATGATTTACCTCACCGGTAGCGACCCTGGAACTGGTTTGCATGTCATAGATATCCATTGCATCAGGTGTGAATATGAATCTCTTTATGGTGTAGGATTTTTTCATCTGATACACAGAGAGAAGATTGACAGAAAGTTTGGGAACATGTAGCACATACTCTAAGCTTTCGTTTGTGAGTTCAATTCTTCCTTTGTCAGTGACCTCAACTGAAGAGTTGTCCCCTATCAGAATAGGAGGACCTTTGCATGCATCCAATGAAGAGTAGAATTATTTTTTGGCTTCCCTGTGGTTTGATGCACCTGAATCTGAGATCCAAGCATCGGGAGAGGAGTCTTTTACAATAGCCGACATGATCAATCCACAATAGGGGATTGATCTAATGAATAATACATCAATAATAATTAGAATACTCTTTGCAGTTACATTATTTCAACAATATAGAGTGATGTGGACACACACCAATAGTTATGGGAGTAAACTGCCACCTATTCTATTCTCTCAGGCAGTTATGAGAGTGAACTGCCACCTAGTCTGAGTTAACTAGTCTCTCAGTCTTCAATTAACTAACTAAAATAGAGTGAAGTGAGGAGGAGATCAATGAATCATGAGTAATGTGATAGTCTGGTGATAATCCCAAGGACAATACACATTAGCTGGTGATGATCCCAATGTTTCATTGTGATGATCCCAATGTGGCATCTAGACTCCACTCAACTGATTAAACTGAAGAGAATATTATCCTAGAGGAATATTCTCTCTAAACTATAGGATACTGAATAATGACTAATAAACATAGGGAAAAACTTAGGAAAAATAAATCCTAGGTGTGTGTGAAGTATCTCTAACACTGTTATGAGTATGAATACTTTAATTCTAGTAGAGTGTTGGTCTGGTACGGTTCATCTCAACCATTACTGGTTCCCCTCACCATATCTCTCTGATCTAGATTAATGGGCAGAACGAAATGAATAACAAATTGAATACAATAACATAGAGATACAAAGAACAAAAATATATATCCAGTGAACAATAACTTCTATTGAAAAAAGAAAATAGGTTGAAACTGTAAAACTACAAAACTGAAACAACTTACTCGAATGGTGTTAGCTATCTCTAAGAAGAGATGTGGCTGTTATGTGCATCTTCCTAAGAAGAATGATTACAATGAGGATCCGAAGGTATTTTTAACATTAATCATGAATTCCAAAACCACAGACATCCAAAAACCTAACCTTAGGAGATGAAACGCCAAAAGTTATGTGGGCCTCGATGAGTAAGTTGGTACCTCAACTTCCCGGGGTCGTAACTTTTGCATACAACCTCCCTTTTAGGCGTGTGATAGCCTGTTGGAAAGGTATTTTCGAGATATATACATTATGTTGCCAAACTCTAACTATATCTATGCGTTTACTGTGGAAAGACAAAAAAACGTTGTTTAGGGCCCCAAAACAGCCCTGAAAGTACAAAAAGATGTACTGATATTAAAAATTCCAAAATAAGCTAGTTGGAATAGGTGGGAAGCCAATAATATCCACTTGGATGCTATGTAGGGCTTCAAGACAGCCTCATAAGTGAAAAACCCATAATTAGAAAGAAATGCCATCATTACAGAGAAATGTGTTGAACTAAAAACTATCAAGATGAGTCAGTTGGAATAGGTGGGTGGCCACCAATATCCACCTGGATCAGTCCTCCCCCATAGGAAGAAATGGTCTCCATTGCATTGATTTCCCCCATCAAGTGAGGAAATGTTTGTTGAATTTGGCCCTGGGTGAGCCACTTTCCTTGGTGCAGGAGTTGACCTGCCTTGGCAACCTGATAAAGTTGGATCCTCTACTGGCAAGTGCCATTGACCTGTGTGTACACTATCTGATCAGTGGATGCATGTTCCATGCAGTCAAGGTTAAGCTCTGTTGGTGTCAATTGTTCTGCAATCTTTGAGGTGTCTAATAATGGTGGAAAATATGGCCTAAGGAGGTGCACATTGAACACTGGGTGTAATCCAAGGAAGGGTGGAGTGTTGAACTCAAAATCATTGCTACCCATATCGTTGGTGATAGTGTAAGGCCCATAGAGAAGTGGAAAAATATTTCGATGGGGCCCTTTAAGGAAATCCTTCTACAAATGTAACCATACCTTGTCTCCCACCTAAAACTAGTGCGGTACCCAGTGTTTATCATGTCGCTACTTGTACTTAACATTGGATTTATGCAAAATCTCATGGAATAGTTGGTGGATGTGTTGAATCCACTCAATGAATCTTGTGGATTTTTTGGTCTCAGATTGAACATGGTAATATTTTACATGTGTGGTTGCAAGAGGTAGTGCAACATCAATGGGACCCAAGGGTTTTAATCCCAGCCCCACCTGAAATGGGATATGGTCGGTGGAGCTATGGAGAGCCATGTTGTAGCTGTTATGAAAATAGGGAAGACTCTCATCCCATGTACATGGATGCTTAGAGTTATACAAGTGCAGGATGTGCACAATCATCCGATTGATGACCTCTATTTGGCCATCAGTTTGGGGGTAGAAAGCAGTGGATTTAGTGAGCTTAGTGTCCAACAGTGACCAAAGACTCGACCAAAATGTTCTAAGGAACCCATTGTCCTGATATGGGGTGATGGTCTGTGGTATCCCAAAATGGACCCACACCCATTCGAAGAAGAGCTTGGAAGTATCTACCACCGTGATTCTCTTCTTGCAGGCTGTGAAAATGACCATCTTCAAAAATCGATCAATCACCACAAATACACAATCATTGTCATGCTTGGTGGATGGAAGTCCAGACATATAATCCATAGAGATGGATTCCTAAGGCCTCTCGGGAGTAGGAAGAGGGGTATATAAGTGTTGCTTCTTGATGGTTGTCTTGGCAATGGCACACAAAATGCAAGATCTGATATACTTATTGACTTCCTGTCGAAGTTTTTTCTAATAAAAATGTTTCTGTAGAATGACCATAATTTT
The DNA here is from genome assembly GCA_010110895.2 of Picea sitchensis. Taxonomy (NCBI): domain Eukaryota; kingdom Viridiplantae; phylum Streptophyta; class Pinopsida; order Pinales; family Pinaceae; genus Picea; species Picea sitchensis. The sequence continues at coordinate 15,359 of SNQJ01S0160117.1, forward strand.
CTCCATGCAAAAATGTACTACCATTCGACTGTAGTAAGCCTCCCAATACATCTTTGCACGATCGCTTGAGGGAACACATAGGTGGCCCATATGGAATAACAGTCGATACTGAATGTGAAAATTGGTGACATTCACGCATGTACACAAGAGATGATTGCTGGCGAAGTTAGGGTCATGTTGATAAATTTAGGGCCACTCAGATGCCTCATGCCCACAAGAATGGAGAATGGTGGTGAGTGCAACAATGAGAGGGCGACAAAGGTATTCAACACCATGATTTGTGCTCCATGTATTATACTTGATGTTGAGATGGAACTATTGTAGTTATGTGGACCACTTTTGATGGCGGTCATTCTAAAACTTCCCATGTGTCTGTATGAACTACAAAGGCTTGTGATCAGTGTGGATGTTTTTCTCCTTTCCCAGAATGTAATGTTTCCATTGATGACATGCTTGCACAATGGACTACATTTCCTTGTCATAGGTGGGGATTTTTTGGATGGTATATGAGAATGTATCACTATGGTATGCTATTGGATGACCATGCTAAGTGAGAATTGTGCCTACAACATAGTCATAGGCATCAATATCAATCTCAAATATTTGTTTCAGATCGGGTAAGGAGATTACTAGAGTTGAACACAAACGATGCTTCAGATCATCAAATGCTTGTTTTTTAGCCTTCCCCCATGCGAAAGTTTCCTTTCCACCACCCTTGGTTACTTGGATGAGGGCCCATGCAATATGGGAGAATCCCAACATGAACCTTCAGTATAAGTTGGCAAGTCCCAAGAAGCTCTGAAGCTTGGTTAGTGTGGTCAGGGCTGGCCAGTCACGGATGACTTTGATATCAGTTGGATCCTCATGTACCCCATGCTCATCAATAATGTAGCTCGAGTATTAGACCTTGTTCATTCCAAAGGATCATTTTTCCAAGTTGGAATATAGCTTGTGCTGTCGTAGAGTGCTCAAAACCTGTTGAATATGTTGCATGTGATCCTCCTAAGTTCTATTGAAGATGAAGATGCCATCCATATATACCAATACAAAAGAGTTGGTGAAGGGTCTCAATACATCATCCATCAATCTCATGAAAGTTTTTGGTGCATTTGCTAAGCCAAAGGGCATGACCATCCATTCGAAGACACCTTCTTTAGATTTCAAAGTTGTCTTCCATACATCAGTCAGTTCGATGGGAACTTGGTGGTAGCCAAACTTTAGGTCAATATTGTTAAAGAACTTTTCCCCCATGAGTTGTTCAAGAAGTTCATCAATTAGGGGAATTGGGTACCGGTTCCTGATTATGATTTTGTTTAATGATATGTAATCAATGCATAGTCGTCAGGTCCTGTCTTTCTTCTGCACCAGTACAATCGGTCTTCTACAAGGGGAGGAGTTGGGTTGGATGTGCCCCTTTTGAATTATCTCTTGGATCTAGTGCTTGATTTCATCATTTTCCATTAGCGAGCGACGATATACTGATCCATTAGGAATAGGTGCACGAGGGGTTAGATCAATTGGATGCTTGACTTGGCAGTGTGTCGGTACCTTGGTGGGTGAGGAGAATATGTATTTGCACTCTTCTACGATCCCATCCAAATTCTTCTGCTACAAAGAGAGGCTCTGTGTAGAGGTCACAGATGTGGAAAATACCTTCTGCTTACTACGAGCATGGATAAAAAAAAGAAGATGAAATTCCCAGTCTGTGAAATGACCTTACTGCATTACTTAGAAGATATTAAAGAAATAGTGGTAGGCAACACTACCTCTGGTATCCTGTATAATTTTCTACCGAAAGTGATAATAAAACTATAGGGTCTAGACTCATACATAGCATGTCACTTCCACAAATATGGATGCTCAAGAGAACAACACAAAATTCAAGGGGAGAAATATCACACAATACCTCGTCTTTGAAGGGATTGATGTTGTAGGGCAGACAACACTGTTGGATGATGTGGAGATATATTCCTTGGCAAATCTAGCCGATGGTGTAGGGATGTGGGTGTGGTTTTATCATTAGGTCCAACCACTTGATGACCTCTATTGAGATCAAGTTCTTCTGACTGCCACTATCAACAATGAAATGAAGCAGAGCCCCCTTTATCCACATCTGTGAGTGCAAGAGGCATTCCCCTTCCTTTGGTTATTCTGGTTCGCTTGGATGGACTTTGGTGGTAGTGACAATAGCACTAGTTTCGACATTAATAATTCGCTTCCCACTTTCTGGATTTGATTCAGAGTCATAATCTGCCTCTGACTCAGAAGCTTCCATCTTGGCCACCAGTGACTGCTTGGAGCAACATTCTTCATTGTTGTGCTAAGGGATTTTATGGCATTCACACCACTTTCTCGTGTCCTTCTTCGAATTATCATTACCCTTCTTGGGTTGTGACTTGGACTGGTTGTCCTGAGAGAGGCCATATTTTCTCTGTCCCTTGTTTTGTGGGTTGGGACCGCCTTTTCCCTACTTCGATTGTTAGCAATTTGCAGCTCCAAACTCTCACCTCTTCTGCTTAAATTTATGCTCGATATTGAAAACATATCTATAAGCTGCACCTAATGATGCAATGTCCAGAAACTTCATTTTTGTTTCAATGTATCTATGAATACAACCGCGGTATTTGAGAACCATATGTCATTCAAAGTCTTTGATACCCAATTTGGTGCACAGAGTATGGAAAATATTGGTGAAATCTGGTATTGTCTGGTCCCTTTCCTGATGCAGCGTGGTCCATCTAGTGTATTGGTCCCCGTAGCTTCCAACAGGGTAGTACTATTCTTTAATGTAATCCATAAAGGAATCCCATGTGGGGGCGACCACAAATATTGCAGATTCCTCTGTGGCCCTTGGCTCAAAGTACATATCCCACTAGTCCTTAACATGGGGGACGACCTTGAGGAGTGCAAAAGTAAATTGTGGAATGAAAAATACCCTTCGAGAAGATTCAACCATTTATCTACAAAATCTGCATCTATCCGTCCTTCAAATAATGGAATATCAAAATTTACTTGTACCTTGAAGGGGGTTGCGTGGTTGCTTGATGAAGGTGCATCTCCTATGGGCAACCGCCGAAGGATCTGTACAAAGGTGTCCATCATTTCATTCCTTTGTCGTGCAAGGGATTCCTTGAGAAACAATATAAAAAGGATCTCCTTCTCCATCATATTTATTCTCACCCCCCATGAGTTGTGGTCAAGCTTAACACATTCAATTTTGCAAAGGCTCGACTAGTTCGAGTCCCAACTTCTTGTACCCAGATCTTGTCGGGGGCATGCACAAATAAAAACAAATGAAGAGCAAACCACTATGATACCACTGGTCCAGATTTATGAGCGGAATTAAATGAATAACAAATTGAATACAATAACACAAATATATGGAGAACAACAATAGATATTGAGTGAAAACTAACTTCTATTGAATAAATAAAATAGGCCGAAAGTGTAAAACTGCAGAATTGAAACAACTTTCTCGAATGGTGGTAGTTATCTCTGAGAAGAGATGTGGCTACTACATGCATCTGTCTGAGTAGAATGATTAAAATGAGGCTCCATAGGCCTTTATAATATTACTCATGAATTCCAAAACCATAGACATCCAAAAACCTAACCCTAGGAGATGAAATGCCAAAATTTATGTGGTTCCCGATGGGTAAGTTGGTACCTCAACTTCCCAGTGTCGTAACTTTTGAATATGACCTCTGTTTTAGGCATGTGATAGTCCATTGGAAAGGTATTTTCGAGAAATACACATTATTTCATCAAAATCTAACTCTCCCTACAATTTGAATGAGTAAAGCCAAAAAACAAACACTATTTAGGGCCCCAAAATGACCCTGGAAGTACAAAAAGATGTATTGATATGAAAACTTCCAAAATAAGCTAGTTGGAATATGTGGGTGGCCACCAATATCCACACGGATTTTTTGTAGGGCTTCAGGATAGCCTTGGAAGTGAATAACCCACAATTAAAGTGAAATGTCATCATTATAGAGAAACATGTTGAACTAAAAATTGTCAAGATGAGCCAATTGGAATAGGTGGGTGGCCACCAATATCCACCTAGATCACTCTCATGCATCATGATATACCTTGGAAAACCCCTTGAGTAGTTATGCAATGCTTTCCATTTTATTTATTAATAGAAATATGTACATTACCTTTTATAACAAAAAGGTTCATCAATTCCAACATCCACACATATTCAGTCTGCCCATAGTCTTTTAGCAGGTTATAGTTATATTTACAAGTTGGGGGAAATAGGGGTATTACAATCCCCTCCCCCTTAAAGGAAATTCATCTTCTATGTTCTACCTTCTGATATTCTCTGTATGTACAACAATAAACAAAAATGGGTATGCGTGTTTCATGGAATCCTCCATTTCCCATGTAGCTTCATATGGATCAAAGTGTTTCCACTACACCTTGACCTATTCAATGGTTCTGCTTCTGAGTGGAATTTATTTTCTGTCTATTATGAATTGTGACTCTGGCAGGATTTCTCCCTCTAGTTCCACCTGAATAATAGAAAAATCAATTATATTATTAGAATCATATACACATTTCTTCAAAAACGAAACATGGAAAACATTATGGGCCTTCGCTGTGGGAGGAAGTGCTAGTCTATATGCTACAGGTCCCACTCTATCTAAAATTTCAAAGGGTCCACAATACTGAGGTACCATCTTGGGACAAGCTCCCATTCTCAAGGAACTTTTTTTGGGCTTGACTTGAAGATAAACATGATCCCCTGCATTGAAATCTCTAGGAGTCATTTTTCTGTCTGCATATCTTTTTTGTCTATCCTGAGCTATTTTCAGATTCTGTTTTATTTGAACTCCTTTTTGTTCCATTTATTTTAGGATATATGGTATGAGTGTAATTCTTCCTACTAGGTTATTATAGATGACTGGAATATTGCATTTTCTACCATAGAGAGCCTCAAAAGGTATCATCTTCAATGACTCTTGATAGCCATTGTTATAATAAAATTGTACCAGTGGTAGATAGTATTCCCGCTTCTTGGGATAATGCATCACATGCATCCTTAACATGTCCTATAACACCTGGTTTACCCTCTCTGTTTTCCCATCCCTTTGAGGGTGATAGGATGTACTAAATAGCAATTTAGTTTCAAGACCAACAAATAGAGATTTCCAAAAATTTGAAGTAAATTTTGTATCTTTGTCTGATATGATTTCCTTAGGCATGCCATGAAGCCTAAATATTTATTTTATGAAAAGATTGGAAATATCTATTGCCTTGCAAGTTGACTTGATGAGAATAAATAGAGAAACCTTGCTCAGTTTGTCCACAACTACCATAATGGCGTCATTATTCTTGGTTGATTTGGGAAATCCTGTGATGAAATCCATAGAGATGGTTTCCCATTTCCACTCGGGAATTGGTAGGGGCTGTAACAACTGTCAGGCTGCTAAATTGAAGATTTAAATGACCTGAAACACTAAATTGTCAAACCAGGGTTGGTAAACTTTGAGCTGATACACTATATGTGCAGGTAAGCTAATTCCTATCTAAAGACTATCTTGAGAAGAAAACATAAACTCACTCTGAGAACTTGAATCTTAATGACGATCTTGAAACTTAGCATTCCCTATTTAAGTCATCAACAGAAAACAGTCTTATGTTTAAATGCTGGTGCTTCTATTTCCATTCATAAGCATGATTTCACAAGCTTATTCCACCACTACTTTTAATCATCTATCATCACCATTTCGATTCAATCCATGACAGAAAGAGTGTTACCTCAAATGCATTTAACCTGGTTATCAAAATCAATCTAAAGCTGTCTACAGGAAAACAGAGTACTATCCTACCTACTGGTACCGGAAGCTTCCTTTGATTTAACTGTGATCTAACTGTTCTAAGTAAGCAAGGTAACTAACTGTCTAACAAAGCAAAGTTCATTCACACTCTAAGTTATGCTCGAATTGAAAATGAGAAGCCAAACAAACCACGTTCATACTCTTAAACCCTACAGGCATCAGTCATGCATTCAATACCCATCAACATAAAAGATAACAGTATGCTGGAACGATTCAATTGAAGAGTAGATAAACACGATTCTGAGACAACTAAATCGATGAAACACTATGAGCTGCAGATATACCATTCATGTAAGCAAATGCTAACATACTGAAACAACTAAATCTATGAACGTTAAGCTACCTCGTATGCAAGTTCTAAAACACTGAAATGAACTAAATCTGAAACAGAGTAACACAGCGACTTGAACTGGTTTGGCGGGCCCAACCAAACGGCACAAACGCTGGAAGTAATAACCAACACTACTCAATCATGCTACGCAAACATTGTATAAACTTCACGTTCCATTAACTCATAAGAGAATACTCAAATCGTATGACAGTCGTGTAACATAAC
>SNQJ01S0160119.1:0-13457 GCA_010110895.2 Picea sitchensis
GGCCACCCACCTTTTCCGACTGGCTCAAAACATTTTTCTGGCAATTTTGGCAATTTACTATTTTTAGCAGGTTTTAACTTCCGGGGCCATTTTGAGGGCCTAAATGAAGGTTTTTTGAGATCGAGGTTCTCAATGATAGATAAAAGAATGATTGAGCCCTCAAAATGAATCTCCTCGATGATACCTTTCCAACGAGCTATCACACGCCTAAAACGGAGATCGTATGCAAAAGTTACGACCCGGGGAAGTTGATATACTAACTTACCCAAACGGGGCCCACATGACTTTTGGCGCTTCATCTCCTAGGGTTAGGTTTTTGGATGTCTATGAATTTTGGCATTCTTGTCTATTATAAAAAGGCCTCTAGAGCCTCATTGTAATCATCTTCTCACAGATGCGAGTAGCAACCACATTTCTTCTCAGAGATAAGCTACCAGCGCCCTAGCTAGTTTATTTACATTCTGTCTGTAAGCATATTTCAATCATTTGTTATTAATGAAATGAAGTCTTATTTCTGCTGCACCTCTGCATTTATGTGTATTTCTGTATTTCATTGTGTTCCTACATAAATCTGGATCAACTACATTGTTTATGAGCATGGGGTGCATGTGGATCCAGCTAAGATCCAAGTCATCCGTGATTGGCGAGCCCCAACCACACTAACCGAGCTTCGTAGCTTCTTGGGACTTGCCAACTTCTACCAATGGTTCGTGTTGGTATTCTCCCATATTGCATGGGCCCTCAGCCAAGTGACCAAGGGCGGTGGCAGGGAAAATTCTGCATGGGGGAAGGCACAACAACGAGCATTTGATGTTCTAAATCATATCTTGTGCTCAGCTCCAATACTCTCCTTACTCGATCTGCAACAATTGTTCGAGATTGAGACTGATGCATACGACTATGCTTTAGGTGCAGTTCTCACTCAACACGGTCATCCAGTAGCATACCATATTGAGACACTCTCAGTTACTGTCCGGAAATACCCCACCTATGACAAGGAAATGTATTTTGTTATTAAAGCATGCCATCAATGGAAACATTACGTTCTGGGAAAGGAGACACTAATCCACACCGATCATAAGTTTGTGCAGTTCATACAGACACAAGGTAAGTTGCAGAATGACAGCCATCAAAAGTGGTCCACATACCTACAACAGTTCCATCTCAACATCAACTATAAGATAGGGAGCACAAATCGTGTTGTTGACTGCCTTAGTTGACCTCCCATGGCTTCACTCACCATCGTGCTCCATTCCTATGGGAATGAGACATCTGAGTGGCCCCAACTTTATCAACGAGATCCTGACTTCACCACCACTTATCAGTTCTTCAATACAAGCGCAAATTTCACAGATTTGCACATTCAAGATGGATTGTTATGCCATTTGGGCCATCTCTGTGTTCATGCAGGTGAGCGTGGAAAGCTGATTTGGAAGTCTCACTACAGTTGGATGGCAACACATTTTGCCATGGAGAAAACTGTGGTCATTCTACAAAAACATTTTTATTGGCCAAAACTTCGACAGGACATCAACAAGTATATCAGATCTTACACTGCATGTGTCATTGCCAACATAGCCATCAAGAAGAAAGGATTATACACCCCTCTTCCTACTCCCGAGAGGCCTTGGGAATCCATCTTGATGGATTACATGTCTGGGCTTCCATCCACCAAGCAAGGAAATGATTGCATATTTGTGGTGGTTGATCGGTTTTTGAACATGGCCATTCTCACAGCGTGCAAGAAGAGCATCACAGTGGAAAATACTACCAAGTTCTTCTTCGAACGAGAGTGGGTCCATTTTGGGATACCACAGACCATCATCTCCGATCAAGATAGTAGGTTCCTCAACAGATTTTGGTCGAGTCTCTAGTTATTGTTGGACACCAATATCACTAAATCCATTTCCTTCCACCCTCAAACCGATGGCCAAACATAGGTTGTCAATCGGATGATTGTGCACATACTGCGCATGTATATCTCTAAGCATCCACGTACATGGGATGAGAGTCTTCCCTATGTTCAACACAACTACAACAAGGCTCTCCATAGCTCCACTGGCCATAGCCCCTTTCAGGTGGTGTTGGGATTCCAATCCTTGGGTCCCATTGATGTTGCACTACCTCTTGAAACCACACAAACAGATTCTTCCCATGTTCAGTTTGAGCCTGACAAAGCCACCAGATTCATTGAGCGGATTCAACACATTCGCCAATAGGTCCATGAGATTGTACAGAAATCCAATGCTAAGTACAAGCAATGCCATGATCAACACTGGGTACCACACAAGTTTCATATGGGAGACAAGGTCTGGTTACATTTGCAAAAAGAATGCCTTACAGGGCCCCATCGAAAGCTTTGTCCACTTCTCTATGGGCCTTACATTACCACGAAGGTTGTGGGTGGTAATGCTTTTGAGCTCAACACTCCCCCCTTCCTTGGTTTGCACCCCATGTTCAATGTGGACCTCCTCCGACCATATTTTCCACCATTATTGGACACCTCAGAGATCGTAGAACAATTGACACCAACAAAACTCAACCCTGATTGCATGGAACAAGCATCCATTGATCATATAGTGGACACACAGGTCAAGGACACTCGCCAGCAGAGGATCCAACTTTTTCAGGTTGTCAAGGCAGGGCAACTCCTGTACCAAGGAAAGTGGCTCACCCGAAGGTAAATTTAGCAAAAATTGTCTCACGTGATGGGGGCACTCAACACAATGGAGACCATTGCTTTGTAAGGGGGGAGGACTGATCCAGATGGATATTGGTGGCCACCCACCTATTCCAATTGGCTCCTCTTGAAAGTTTTTAGTTGAACACATTCTTTTGTAATTCTTTGTAATTATGGGTTCTACACTTTTGGGTTGTCTGGAGCCCTACACAACTTCCAGGTGGAGATTGGTGGCCTCCCACCTAATCCAACTAGCTTATTTTGGAAGTTTTCATGTTAGTATATCTTTCTGTACTTCCAGGGTCGTTTTGGGGCCATAAACGATGTTTTTTTTTTGCTTTCCACAGTCAAATTGTAGACGAAGTCAGAGTTTGATGACATAATGTGTAGTTCTCGAAAATACCTTTCCAAAGGTCTATCATGTGCCTAAAACAGAGGTCGTATGCAAAAGTTACGACCCCTTGGAAGTTGAGGTACCAACTTACCCATTGAGGCCCACATAACTTTTGGCATTTCATCTCCTAGTGTTAGGTTTTTGGAGCCTCATTGTAATCATTCATAAGTGATGTTAAAAAGGTCTCTGGAGCCTCATTGTAATCATTCTTCTTAAACAAATGCGCGTAGCAACCACATCTCTTCTCATAGATAGCTACCACCATTCGAGCAAGTTGTTTCCAGTTCTGCAGTTTTACAGTTTCAACCTATTTTATTTATTCAATAGAAGTTGTTGTTCACTGGATATATGTTGTTGTTCTATGTATCTTTGTGTTATTGTATTCAATCTATTATTAATTTGTTCTGCTTATAAATCCGGATCAAATGACCTATACAATTTTGAGATAAACTGATGTTTTACAATGTCAATGTAAGTTATCCATGGATGTAAGCGAAACAAAGATGAAATGAAACCTCAAAATAGGTCGACGGGTGATAAGGAATAAGATGGGTCATTGCTTTTTGTACATCCCAAGTGAAACATGGAGGTAATTTGCATCCACATGAACAATCTTTATCTCTGCTATTGTTGCTCAATGTTTAAGGAAAGAAAAAAGCTCAATTCCAACTAGAATGTGAAAGAGGAAAAACGAATGTTATTGTTTTGAAATCTTTGAAGCAATAAAGAAAAATGTTCAAATCCGGCCCAAATGTGGAAAGAAATAAACAAAAAAAACACCATTTTTACTGCAACCTTTGAAGGAAGAAAAAACAGATACAAAAAGAAAACAAGCAACACACGATCCAAACGTGGGGCTCAAACCCAAGACCATATGGTAACAAACCTTACGTAATACAAATTTTGCTAGACTGAAACATAAGGTACGAAGATAAAATCAAAACGAGTGAAAAGTTAGTTTTTTATATTAATGGTTATGCGAAAATATTAATAATCATTTTATTCCAAGTGAAAGCCCTTACCTAGATTATGTTCATAATTTTTTCAATGGGCAACTAAAAGAGCCTGCTAAATGAAGCACAAAGAAACCAAAATAAACAAACAATGTCTCAACTCAAAGTTTAACCAGAGATTTGCATGCAAACCTACAAAGTCAAAGCTTAGTTGATTAAGAGACGATTATAATATACATAACCTTCCACGGGTATAATAATATTTTATAATTAAAATGTAATAATATTTTATACTTTTCAAAGTAATTAAAGAGTGTACTTGTCGAGATGAAAAAGTAAAAGTAATCATGATTATATTGTTGAAACATTATTTAATACTCTTTAAAAATTTCAATTTTTATACACAATTTTTGTTCTTTGTGGTCCTCATTCAAGAGTCGATATATTTTAATATTTTTAAATTAGGAAAATGATGATATAATACTTTTAAAATGGTTTTTATATAAATATATTTTTAGATGAGATTAAAAAATTTAAAGTGTTAAAAATATATATTTTATTTAATATTTTTAAATTAAAAAAATAAAATATTATAATATTTTAAAAATGTATATAAAAAATTAAAATATAAAAGGAGAAAAAGTTTAGAAAATCATATTTAAATAAATAAAAATAAAAATATATGTTTATATATAAAGTATTTTTATTTGAGATTAAAATTTAAAATGAATTTTTTTACTAAATCAAATTTAGATAATTATAAAAAGAGAGAAGATAAACCATGAAAAAAAAGAAAGAAAAATAAAAAGAGTTAAAAAAAGTGTTATGAAGATAAAAATTTGAAGGGTTGTGGTGTGTTGAATATTTTTCAGCTTAAAAAATTATTTGTCTACCCACTCAAAAACATGTTTATCATATTTTTTTTAAATCTGAGGCTTTTTCGATAGCTTGCTCATTTAAGAGCTCAACATGTCACTTCAGATAATTGAACTTGGGTGGGAGGGAAAACACCCCTCAACACAAACTACTCGGCCTAAACCCTATATATATATATATATATATATATATATATGATTCCTTTCATGTTAGAATGGGAAAGAACCACTACATCATTAGCCAACCATTCTTGATGGGCCTCTATAAGCCAATTTAGTATTGATAATGATAAAGCAAAGAGATGTCCTTCCTTGTCGTATTTCCTAGACAAGCTTCGACCACCACAGTCTTTTCGCCCATCATGTATATGACCCCATAATCATACCATGACATCTCACTGACCTACTTGTGCTACTCTAGTGATGTCAACCTCTATTCCAAAAAATACTTCAAACTATGATGGTTCATTTTGATTTGGAAGCATTGACTAATAAGATATAGGTGCCAAGTATCAAATACATGAAGGAATTCCTATAGTAACTTGTAAGGCCTAAGAAGCCATGTAAGCTTTTCAGAGTCTTGGGACACTACCAATCATGCATAGCCTTAATTTTCTTGTGGTCTAGAGGAAATATGCTTCACCAAAAGTTGTTGGGAATCATCCTAAAAAAAAACTGAGGTATCGGACCATGAGATTGTAGTCCTTTAGAGATTTATAAGGGAAGTCCTTCAATGAAGGGACGGTGGTAGAAATCATATGTTTCCTCTCCCCTTGATTCAGTTATTAGCCACTTTCCAAAGGGGATCTGAATTCCTTCTTTTGAAAGAGAATCTGCTACGCGGTTCCGCTCCCTGTAGACATGTTTAATATCAAAGGATTCAAATGAGTCCAAAAATCTAAAAACGTCTTCCAGAATAGGTTGCAACATAATATTATGGCATTGATGAGCTTTCCAAATCCAATTTATCACTATCATAGATTCCCCAAATATTTGGATGGTTTGTACCCCTTTTTATCCTGCAAATAAAAGTAAGAGTTTGATGGACATAAGTTCAACGTAGTTGTTAGTACCCGGTCCTAAACCCATTTTGAGCTTGAAAGAGTGTTGTAAAGAGAGAAAAAGAATAGCTCCCCCTCCACAAGATTGATTTTCATTACGAGAAGCTCCATAAAAAAAATCCCATGGCTTTGAGTAATCAATTTGTTCTGATTGTATGATTCATACTGCAGGGGAGTCTTTTTCCAGCGGGAAGTGGGAAAGAATACTTAATCCTTGAGCAACAACTATTTTAGGTATGGAAGGTCTATCATTAAAGATAGACGAATTACGAGCCAACCACGCCCCCCAACATATTATTAAAGGAAGAGCTTTGATTCTCCTATTAGTCGAAACTTGTAGCCAGTCTTTCCAAACCTGTTCCATAGAGGGACATGTTCAAACACAGTCCTGGTGTAATGACAAAGATACTTCTTTCTAAGTTTGACATGATAAAGGACATGAGATAATGAGATGATGGATTGATTCAGACTCCACTCTACATAAGGGGAACCAACCTAGCCCTTCGATTCACCTCTTTTTCATGTTGTCCTAGGTTGGCACTTTATTGTATAAAACACACCACATAAAAATCTTTACCTTCAATGGACATCTCACCTTCTAGAGGCCTTTCCACCACCATCTAGGCTCTCTCTGATATAGATCCAAATTTAAATGGATATATCCAAGTTTAGGAGTATAGTGCCCATGAGGAACATGTTGCCAAACCAACTCGTCTTCTCTGTCAGTGATTCTAATGTGTGAAGATTGAAGCGCATGGGAATAGTTGTCCCAAAAAGGGGTTGCTTGAGCATCTAATCCCAACACATCAACACTCTTCCAAGCCTGGTGCCAAATTCTAGTCCTAGGAGGGTCTGAAATCTGGGATAGATAACAGTACCCTTGGGCATGCATCCAATCGAGAACATCATTTGGAAGTACATGTGAGATCCCGCTACCTGGCCATGGGTCCACCCCAATCCGAACCTTATTGCCTTTGCCAATCCTCCAATCCAGACCATCCCCAACAACTTGAAATGAATTAATAACCTCTTTCCATATAATTGAGGTATTTGTATTGGTCTTGTCTAGTTTGTGAATCCAGTCTTCCAAATAATCCAGATGAATGTAATTATTTTCCACCACCATATTCCACATACTCTTAGTCGAAATTAATCTCCACCCCACCTTTGTTGCTAGAGACTTTAAGAAAAGGAAGATATTTTTTAATCCCCACCCTCCTAGAGATTTTGGTCTCTCCAATTTGTCCCACTTGGCCCACGGGGGTGTTTGTTGATCTTTAGGACCAAACCATATAAATTTAAAACAACTTGCTCCAGAACCCCTTTTGGAATCCAAGATAGAGACATCCAATATATTGGAATAGCTTCCAGTACCGATTTTACCAGGATGTGTCTTCCCGCTCTTTAAAGCCATATGAAACTCCAACCTTTTAGGCATTTCTCTAGTTTAGCAATTAGCCACAACCAATCAGATTTAAGATAGTAGTTGGGTTTGAGCATAAACCCCAGGTATTTTAGGCCTTCATTGACAACCTAAACATGAAAGGGGAAGACAGATTTGTAAAAGGCTATATCAGCTTCCACCATACATGTAGACGAAAGTGTAGATTTATGTTGATTTATCAACATACCAGTGGCATTCTTGAATAGTTCTAATATCTCTGCCAACTTCTCTGTGTCCTTGGGAAGACCGTTGCAAAATATCAATACATCATCCACGAATAAGAGGTGGGTGATCCTTAAAGTAGGAGATATTGGGATGCCTTGAAAATCACCATTAAATGAAGCATAGTCAATAGCCCTGCTTTGCCCCTCAGCTACCAACGAAAACAAGAGAGGGGATAGAGGACATCCCTATCTAAGATCCCTCTCAGATTTGAAGAAAGGGGATGCTTCCCCGTTGATCAACACAACAAAGGAAACAGTTGAGATACATTCCATCACCCAAGTAATAAAAGGAACTTCAAAGCCTAAATGTGTAAGAATTAATCTTATATATGAACAACATACTCTATCATAGGATTTTGAAAGATCAGTCTTCAAGATGGCTCCTCTAGATTTGTTTATATTTAGGCTATGAAGGCCTTCCTGAGCAACCTCGATCGCTTCATGTATCTGATGTCCCTCCAGAAAGCCAAATTATTCCTTAGAAATTGATTCCGAGAGAACTACTTTGATGTTTTTGGCAATAATTTTTGCCACAATCTTATAAAGGCAGTTAGATAAAGAGATTGGTTTGAAGTCATCAAAGGATCGAGGGTCATCTGATTTTGGGATGAGTGCAATGAAAGTGGCATTGAACGGAGAATGCATACGCCCAACCATCAGGGATTCCTTGACAACCACCAACAAGTCCTTTCTAAAGAGTTCAAAAAATCCAATATAAATTCCACCATCCAGTCGTCCAACCCTGGGATTTTTATCCTTTTGGAAACTATGAAGGAAATCTTTCAATTCATCTTCAGTGACTTCGACAAAAAGGTCCATGTTTCCCTCTTCATCTACAAAATTGGGAAATAAAAGCGCCATGCCAACAATATCAACTATATTTACTCTTTCAGGTGCCTTGATAAGAGTTTGAAAATGATTCCTCCCCATCTGAACAAAGCCTTCAAAAGAGGAGACCTCCCTACCCTCCTCATCCTTTAGATGCCAAATTATGTTGTCAGTCTTCCTTCCCTTGGCATATGCCTGGAAAAACTTTGTATTGTCATCCCCNATTTTTATCCTTTTGGAAACTATGAAGGAAATCTTTCAATTCATCTTCAGTGACTTCGACAAAAAGGTCCATGTTTCCCTCTTCATCTACAAAATTGGGAAATAAAAGCGCCATGCCAACAATATCAGCTATATTTACTCTTTCAGGTGCCTTGATAAGAGTTTGAAAATGATTCCTCCCCATCTGAACAAGGCCTTCAAAAGAGGAGACCTCCCTACCCTCCTCATCCT
Organism: Picea sitchensis; assembly: GCA_010110895.2. Lineage (NCBI taxonomy): Eukaryota > Viridiplantae > Streptophyta > Pinopsida > Pinales > Pinaceae > Picea > Picea sitchensis. The sequence goes on from SNQJ01S0160119.1 coordinate 8,913, forward strand.
TTAGATGCCAAATTATGTTGTCAGTCTTCCTTCCCTTGGCATATGCCTGGAAAAACTTTGTATTGTCATCCCCCTTTGCAAGCCAAATAACACGACTCTTTTGATTACATAAGGCTTATTTTTCCCCCAGTAGTTTTCTGCGACGACCTTCCAATGATTTTAGAGCTTCTTTCGATATCACCAAATCATAACCGTCACCCCCCGATTGGTGAATGAATTCAATCTGGGCTTTAGTTTCTCTCAACTCCTGCTCATCTCGAATATTCTATTCATGCACCCAAGGAATCACTGCTTGCTTGATATTTTTTAGATTAGTTGAGAACTGCATTGCAATAGGGGATCCAACACCCACATCATATGGCACCCAGGCCTCCTTAACCAGGTGGTTGAAACTCTCATCATTTAGCCATTCTGCATTTAATTTAAAAGGACTAGCAGGCTTGGAAGGCCCCCCTCCAACTTCCAACCAAATCGGAGAGTGGTCGGATTCATCCCGACTTTCAATCCACTGTCTAAACTGAAGGAGAAGATCCAACAATTTTTCCGAGATCAAGAATTTGTCTAGCCTCTTCACAACTCTATTCTCCCCTGTCCTCATGTTTTGCCGGGTAGGGATAAGTTTTATTAGTTCAATGTCAATAAATCCATTCCCAATCATTGAATGAGTAAAGAAATCCAATTGATGATCAAGGTGAGACTGGGGGTCCCAGACTTCATCTTCTTCCAACGAAAAATTTGGATCCCCCCTAGTAATACTATTATCAACCTTAAGGAGGGATCTCTTAAAGAGTGAGTCCCAGAACGCCGAGCGATCATGATAAGGGCCATAGACATTGAAAATTATGAATTCCATTCCTAGTCCTTCTGCAAAACAATCCACTCCAAGGATGGATTCTAAAGCCCAAGAATTTAGGGCTCTAAAAGATTTGGGATTCCACTCTATCCCCAAACCACCCGATCTACCTTTTGCGTCGATACCAACAAAATTCCAAGATGGAAAGAGGGATTCAAACATCGACATAATTGAAACCTCATCACCCAAGTTTCTTGAAACATCACTATACTGGGCTTGTTTACAAAAATTAACCGCTTAAGAGTGGATTTCTTTTAAGGGCTTACCACACCCTTGCAGTTAAAAGAGAGAATCTTCATGGGGGAACCCCTTTCGGGGCATTCCCTTCTCTAAGGGCCCCAAAAATCTGACGTCGTTTTTCGAAACCAACATCAATTAAGGCTCTGTTCTGAGCTTTAGAAAGATGAGAAACTCTACCCCTGCCCTTTTTGACCCCCATGGGGCTAGGGTTTTGTCCTAGACCACGATCACCTACAGAGAGAGCTAATAGGGCTCTATTCCTGAGTTGGAAGTGGATGCCCCAATCCTCAGAGGCATCCAAGGAGGAAGAATATGGGGATATGGAAGGTGAGGGGACATGAAAAGATACCTGAAGAAGGGAGATGAATGCCAAGGAGGGGCCAATGGGGAAAAAATGGTTAGAACCATCTGAAACATCCAGGAGGTTAAGGAAGGTGAGGGAGGTGAGGAAGGAGGACGAATCCATATTTAAAAAATTAAAAGCATTGATAATACCATTGATGAGAGGAAGGATAGAAAAACGCATACCCCTGAAAGGAGTAAGATTCTGGAGCATCTCTGGAAGAAAAGACCCATCCGTCCCACCTGCCTTGGCAATGAGGGCTAATGGTTGATCCTAAGAATACAACTTCAAACAATTTGGAGCCTCCACTAATTATGGAGCTGTGAAACCCGCCACCGGTGATTGGTCCTTGGAGGTAGAAGGTGGGCAGGAACCTTCACCCAACTGAGAGACTAGACACTTACTACTTTGAGATGAAATCTTCTTACCCTGAGAGACTTTGTAAGGTAATGGAAAATATTTTAATATATGGTCGTTCTCACGGCACCTTATGCAGCGAAACAACACCCCTTCATAGTCCAGACATTGAAGATGGGTTATACCCCGATTTATCGAATTCATCTCCTTCGCCAGCTTGCCACGAACATTTAATGAAACCAATATGTGTGCCATCGACATCTCCCCTGTAGTCTGGAACGACATGTCATCATTCATAAAGGTTCCCAGCACATTTCCGATTTCCTGGAAGCATTTAAAAGATCAGAACCGTGGAGGGAGGTTCGTTAACCGTACCCAAATCAGGAAGGAATCCATCCTTTCTCTGGAGGAATCAAAGGTAGGATTCCATTTCTTCAGCAAAAAATGTGTGGAGTCAATACACCAACAAATCTTGAGGGCATTCTCCGACTGAGGGCATTGCCGCGCTTTTTCTTCGAGGGTGAAGGGATAAAGGTAACCCTAGAAAGACTGCCATCAATACCCTAGTACTTCGCAAAAAAAATCCTATCCTGCGGTAAAAGGAAAAACCATAGAGCCATTTTCTCATCCAGTGATCGATTTCACCATAATATATTACTTGCACCCTATCTTTACTGACGGTGAGCCCCAAATATTCCACTTTGACAAATTCACATTTGGAACATTTGAGGAACAACTAGTTATCCTTGATAAGTTGAAGGGATTTATACGCATGCCCCTTTATCTTGAAATGTATTAGAGTTTGAAAGTGCCCTTACCAAAGACTCATTGGGCCTATTCACATGTTTGACATTGTGAAATTACAAACTCCCCAATTGTCTTATCAAGCCCATTCCCACCTTTCGTGTTTCAAACTTCAACATTGACCCAAAAAGCATGTTATCAATCCCTTTTCTCACATCATTGCCTTTAAGTTTCAAATTTCCCTAACATACATTATCGGGCCTCTTTCAAAGAGTGGTGTTGTAAAAGTTCAAATTAGACCATGTGTGGTGTTGTAAAGTTCAAAGTTCAAGCCCCTTTTTCAATTTTGAAGTGTTTTGAAAGCTCAAAGGGACTTGATATATAATTGGGCCCCTTGGTAGTTTTGAATGTTATGGAGTTCAAAAAGGCCTAGACATACACTACTAGACTCCTTTTAAACTTTCATTGTTTGAAGTTTGCACATAAAAGTTGTCAGAAACATTTTGAGGAGTTGTCCATTTCTTGAAATTCTTAGTTTTAATCAAATAAGGATGCCTAATTGTTATGAATTTGTTATTTACTTTTAGGTAGTTACACTCACTTATATAATAATTAGAAAGAATGGCCAACATTTTGAACTCTTTCCATTATGATAATAAGATAGAAAGCGAACAAAAATCATGTTCATGGATTCTCAAATTTGCATTGTAGTTATCCCCTTTGTGTAATGTTTGGATTTCCTACTCCTCTATTAAGACCTATATTATCAAATTCTAATGAAGGTTGAGAAAGTTGACAGAGACACTGATTTTGAATTCCAGTAATTTCAAAAACACATACAAGGACAACCTTGATGCCTACAATACTATTGAATTCCAAATCATTACAAGTGTTATTCACACTTGTACACCCATAACATTGCCAATAAATTTAAATGCTAACTTGCTCAAGAGCACCCTATGCAGTTTGCTACCTATTTCGAATTACAACTTCAAATTTCAATTTATTTACTCGATGGACTAACCAATATAATGTTCAACATGTTGTTTCAATATGGGTGGATGACATGTCCTTTTCATGGCACCAAAGAAGGAACAATCAAAACCAAAGGTTGTTGCTAAGGACTCTAAACCTAAGGAGACCATGGCCACTACCATATACTTAGATACTTCAAGTTATACAAGCTTCAACATTCATATGGGTATGGGGAATTGTTCATAATGTACAAGGAATGCATTGTGAAGCCCACATTTGTTAATCTCACGGAGGAGGAAATATAATATGTTGCAATAAATAAAAATGTTTAGAGGGCCTAGTTACACAATGCAGTCACCCAATTACTTGTTTTGCCATGTCCACAGATGATTAAATGGGTGACTGAACACACCCTTATATAAATAAAGTAGCTTATCCATGATGAAGGTAGAGGCATAGTTTTATATAAGGCTCTAAGTAATCTAGTTGCTTATTATAAGTTTCGTAGAGTGGAAGTGTATTTGACTAACTTATGGGTTGGGCAATTCATAGTCAAGCATGATTATCTTGGTATCATAGAGTAGTGGTGGGGAGAAGAAAGGAAATTTAAGTCTAGAGATACCAAAATTTATCCTACCTCCAACTTCTAAGATCCTTATGGGTATGTAATTTCCCTCGCCTATAGATTATAAGGAGACAAATATGCCACTCAATTCAAGGAATCTTGGTTGCCTTTATTGCACCATATATTGGAAAAGGGAACTATTTTAAAACTAATTTTCCATCCTTTCACATATGTTGGGAGATGCCATATCTAGGGCCAAATCTCCACCAAAAGGATTAATGCCTACATTCTACATGTCTTCTAATATTTTGGATATCATTTATGCGTCTAATGTTTTTTTAGGGTGGGATGGTCATGGAGTTTAGCTTGTAAACCATGTATACTATTAGAATTTGTGTTTACACAAGTACAAGTGTATTTATGCATGAATTTATGATCACTTATTTTCTCCCATATATGAGCTAATGT
>SNQJ01S0160123.1:5096-20408 GCA_010110895.2 Picea sitchensis
TATATAGTTGATGATTTTGGTACATATTGATGAGTCATAGTTGATGAGTAGTTGATACATGATTGGTACATACTTGGTACATGGTTGGAGGCACTTGTTAGTAGTATTTTTGACACATGGTTTATGGATGATGTAGCATACTTTTATTATTAGAAGCACACATTGATCTTGGTGATGATTATGATTTGTTGTGTTATACTTGGTTGATGCACATATTTGAGAGTTGTCTTGGTGATTGATCTTGGTGTGTAAATCTGATTTGGTTGATAAAGTTGATGAGACATGTTGTTGTGATAGGTTGTTTGGAGAAGTTGTTGGGATAGGTTGTTGCTACAGGTTATTTATACAAGTTTGGTGCATGGTTTATGCACTTGTTCATGGTACAGGTTGAGCTGCAGGTTGGTGCATGGTTGATGCACTTGTTTATGGTGCAGGTTGATTACAGGTTGGTTGGTACAGGTTGGTGCATGGTTGATGCACTTTTTTATGGTACAGGTTGATTACAAGTTGGTTGGTACAGGTTGGTGTATGGTTGATGCACTTGTTTATGGTACAATTTGATTACAAGTTGAGGTAGAGGTTGATGCATGGTTGATGCATGGTTCAGGTTATTGGTATAGGTTTATAGCATTATATCTCATAGTGATAGTGTGATGGTGGTTCCATCATGATACTTCTACTTTAGATCGGTTGGACTGGGCAATGATAGGTGGTTGTAGCCACCTTCTAGTTGTATCCGGAGAACATAGGGGGTTGTAGTCTCCTTCTGGTTGTAGCCATATAATTGGGGATTTGGAGCTTCCCTCAGGTTGTAGCCTGATAAACTAGGGGGTTGGAGCCTCCTTCCAGTTGCAGCTGGAAAACAAAGGAAGTTGGTGCTTCCAATGAATGTAATTATTCAATACATATAAGAAAAAGCATTCCGTGTTTTTCTCCCTCTTTGGGTTTCCACATAAAACACTGGTGTATTGTGTATGTGTATGATTGTTCATTTTTTCATTGCTTATTTACTCTGCAGTTATTAGATGATAATGCTACATTACAGTAACATTGATATAACACTTGGATTATATGGTTAAAAAAGATTAAATTACTATATTACTCATTCACCCCCCCTCTCAGTAATCCAAGAATGTCAATACCTAAAATTTAAAATGTCAATACCTAAAATCTTCATTAATATAGGTTTCAAGCCCAAAGGACCGCTAAATTCGCAAAGCATTCAACAAAATTTTGACGATAAAAATATGCATCAAAGATCTCGGACTGCTCACAAATTATTCCTCGGGATTGTTTTAGCTAACTTGTCAAAATATAGGTATGATAGAGAATGAAAAACATTCTAGCATCCAACTGAATGACAATTTTTAATCATGACAAAAGGGGTTTACATCTATAGCCAATCTTAATTAAAAATTCGATATACAATTTCATAATATTCTTATTTTCTTAGCATGGATTAACATAAATATTCGTAAAACTTTTTAAAATAACAATACAAGATGGAGTATCGTAATCGATAATTCGACATTGATGAGTATTGATACTACCAAAGAACTCCACTCAAAATTGTACCTCACTCCTTAACTTTCCAATCCAAGGACTTCACCGATACCTCCCACCCAACACTAGGGGTACTCTTCTTCCCCCTTATCTCCCCGAGATGCAAAGGGGCCACGCACAAACACAACTAGAATCTTCTAGCTCCCAAATCGCCTTGCAAGGTAGATTCACCACTCTCTCTCAAGCTGGGTATCCCAACTCTCACAAGAAAAACAAGTCAAAATTTCTGCATCATAACTTTACCCATAACCTGTGTGATCCATTTCTCATCCCAGCCATTTGTTTTATAGAATTTCCTTAATGAAACATTCCCACTTGCACAATTAATTCACTTTTTAATTAAATCATTTAGAATTATTTCCCCCATACACTTGTCACCCCTTCCCTTAGTTGCACAACTAAATACACAAATTATTTTAATAAAAGTCAATTTCCCTCACCCATCCTAAAAGATCTCCTAAAACCACTCCTAGTTGTCTCTTTATTCCTCTTATTTCCAATTAATTATTGATGCCTTACTAAATCTTAGTTGAGTTAAAATAAGATTCTCTTTTAGTTAGACTAGTGTTAACTAGACTCTATATTATTTTCTATGCGTACACATTATTTTAGCTGCATTCCATTCTTACCTTAAATTCCAATTTGGTAATTTCTTTCACATATGTGTATTAAATCAATCTTTAGGTTTATTTTATTTTCCTTGATTTCTTAAATTGATTTACTTCATCCCCTCATTATTTAATTTATAAATTTAGTTTTTAGTTTTCTTACAAACTTAGACTTACGATTAATTAAATTTTATTTGCAAAGGCTTAGACTCTTATAGGGATTATAATTAATAAATTCAATCCTTAATTAATTAATTAATTGATTTATCCGACAATGCTCAATATTTTACAAGGTTGATTATTCTCTGAGGGTTTTCCAGGACACCTAGATTCATTGACTCAAATTTTATTCATGCGACATGCCCTTCAAGACTCACTCCGTGCTCCAAGGGTGTCACTCTCATTTGAATTGTTTTGGTAGTCTTCCAACCCCGAGAGTCAACACTCCATTCGGGAGAACTTGTGAGAGACTAAGGGATTCTAAGGAATAAGGACCCTACCTTATTGTGCGCCCCTTAGAAATATTCGTGAGAGATTGTCTCAATATTCCCTCGTGACATCGTGGACCTCTTGAACTAGGTAATAGTTAACCTACAATTCTAGCCACGGAGGGAGTGCTAGTAGGCTATGACAGGGACGCTACCACACCTCTCCCTCAATATATGGTCTATGTGCATGGCCCATTTACTCCTTATGTGAGTCAGATTAGAAAGAATTCGACATCTTGCATCCATCAATGAAACATTGTCAATGATCCATATAGAAAACATACTATAATTGATCATATGTCACATATGCATAAATAAAATACTCAAACCAATACAATCCACTCCCTGACTCAATCCATAGTCCAAGGAGGTTCATTGATTCCATTGGCATCCACAATGTGTCAAGTGCCCTGCACACTCAAGAGAAACTCGTCAATAGCATATGTCAATACATTGATATCAAAACAACATAATCATAATCCATCAACATCATCATAAGAATCCATAAGAGAAACATATAACCACATACTATAACCAGATCACTTGTATGCAAGTATCCTCAAAGAATAAGTCAATAACATGTGCTCGCAAGAGATAGATGTTACACATACCACCATTCTTTAATTAACTCATCCATTTGCACTTCTTCCTTTTCAACATTTTTCTTAATAAATTCTGTGATTAAATTCTTATCAAGCTGAACTCTAGGTGGGATTATCTTATACATATTATTAACATATTCAGGCCTGAAGGAACCAACAACTTGGCAGGATGAATTAACAACAGTGCATGTAGAGATAATCCATTGTACCATGTCATAATAGGGAAAAATATTTGGCATGGTATCAATTTTGTGAAGTTCAGATCCTTTAATATCAACCAAATCATTGACATATGACTCATATATGTTCGTGAAATCTCCTTCCTAGAAGAATTTGTAAATTTTGCTCCACTCCATACCATTGCTCATGCCCGTCTTGAATGTAGTATCAAAGAAAATACATAATTTGAGTTCTTTTCAACCTCGTCTTCATCGTCACTTTGTTTTTTTTCTGCTTCTCTGAGTCACTTTATCTTTTCCAATTCATGTAAATAAACATCAAAGGGTAAGTTTTATTTCAAAGAAACAACTAAAATGTTTATATAAAATTTAAAATAATTTCTAATACTAACGAGTGAAAGGAAACCCCGGAGAGAATGATGTGAATTAAGACTTTCGAGTTTAATAAATTAGGGTTTTTTAATAATCTAAAAGTCTCCTCATATTGTTTATGTGAAAATGGAGGAGGATTAATGCAATAAATATTCACGGTCAATGCTTCATTAATTGACATTCAATGTTCATAAAGTTATGACAAACTTGTAATGGAGGATAAGACAATTACGATTGTTTTAAATTTGTGAGGGAAAGTACATTATAGGAAATTTGGCCACCGATAGTTTCAATGTGATAAACTTGTATCTTTGAGGAGCAAAGGCCGATCCCACAGGTTTATCCTGGTTTATTAGAGTTTTAATCGATGTTTTGTCTTTTAATAGTGGAACTGAGGAATTGAACATTTTATTAAAGGTACAGGCATGGACCTAAGAGTAATGACTGATATGATCATCAAAATACCAGGAAATCGGGGATTATTTGTGAAATAAAATTGTGGTAAGAATATTCCAATCTGGTACTAGAGGGAGACCAGGAATGGGGGTGTCAAAATTAAAAAAAAAAAAAGATCTAAACCAAAACTTCATTCCGATATTAATCTTGCTATTGCACATTGGGATATCAAGCAATCAATGATTTGTTTCTAGATAATGAAATGAAGTTTTTATTTCGTATTACCGAGGATCAGGTATTGGGGTGTCGAAATATCGGTATACCGAGATGTCAGTTAATGGGAGTACAATTTTGTAAAACAATACCAGGACCGATCCAGTAGCAATATCTCATCGGTTTATCGGGGTATCGAGAGGTCGGGTATAGGGATGTAGGAAAGTGGAGACATTCTCAATGGTGTAATTTTTTATTTTAAGTTTTAATATTTTATTTTAAGGATTAATTTGAAAACCAATTAAAAACAAAATGAAAATCAAAGAAGATGAAAGTAAAATAAGGGGCTCACTATTATTTATTGTAAAGAAAACTAAATATAATGGGAGTCTTTTGAGGATCAACATGTAGAACTACATGGTGAGAATGAGTGCCATGTGTTGCACCATATGGTAAGTGGTAAAAAGGCCATGTGTCATGCTAGGTGGCATGTTATGGCAGTGCATCGTGTTCGATGTGCCAAATTGAATACCAAACTGGGTGTTAGGTGCTAGTTCAAGCACTAGTTTACCCAAGGGTCAATATCTCGATACCCTGGTGGGTCAGTGCCCAAGATATTGAATATTGGAGGAGTAGTATGTGTTGGTGAAGAGAGGAAATGGGCCAAGGGTTTCATGACTCGATGCCCAGATGGGCCGATCATCGGTATCGTGGAGATAAAAATGATTAGGAGTAGTATTATATGCAGTGGGTCTGGGTCGATGAGTCAATGCCACATCGATACCATGTCAACACTAGTTGGAAGCATGGGGGGTTGTGCAGGTGACGTGGAGCCACGTGGATGCATGTTGTTATGGAGTGACGTTTTTCTATTGAAGGCCTAAGAAACTTTGGAAGGCCATAACTTTTGATCCAACACTAAGATTTGAGCATATGTACAATCATTGGAAAGCTCTTGATTAGCAGAAGACAATGGCGCCCTCGAGAAGATGATTTGATATGGTTAAGGACAAGTGAATTTGTAATACCCCATCCATTAAAAGGTACTTAGGGGGTTGGGTGTATTACAATCATCTATTGAAAAAATAAATGGTTTATTTTTTATTACTTTGGTTGAAATGATCTATGGTTTCCTAAATGGTTTATTTTTTATTACTTTGGTTAAAATGATCTATGGTTTCCTTTAGATTAAGACTTTAGTGTTTTGTATTGAAAAAGTAAATGTTTTGATTCTTATTACTTTGGTCAAAGTCTTGTGAATAATTATTCTTTAACTTTAATAATAAAAAATTCAAATTATAATATTGTACACAACTTATCTCGAAAAAGTTGAAGAAACAACTTAAATTAATTTAAAAACTATAAATTATATTTAAGTTGAAATTGTTATGAATTTACAAATTTGAAATTCTTGTAATTTAAACTATGTCTAATTTGAATCAAAATGTTGTTTAAAAAATAAAGCTAGAAACAAGGTGATTGATTAACATTATTGAGTCACATTTTTAGAAAATCTAGTTATAATCAATAAAAATAATTATAATATGGAATTTGTTTTTAAAAATTTGTTTAAAGTCCGATATGTTTCTTATTTAATCTCTTTAAACTTTAGGATAATTATGTTTCCATAAAATACATTTAAAATTAATAAAAATAATTGTAGTATATATTTTGTTTAAGGCTTCATTTGTTTGTTGTTAGATTTTTTTGAAATTCAAGATCATAGTTTTATGTGTTTTCCCATCAATTATAAGTTTGTGTAAATTATAGGTTAATTGATTGATCTGGAGTTTTAGTTTTTATTGGGTTGTTAATTCAAGTTCTATATATTTTTCTTAATCTATGTATCCTTTGAAAAATTATTTGTAATTCTTGCAAACTTAGTTGTAATCCACATATATTTTAAGAATCCAAGATGATTGGAAAAAGAATTTGTTGCCATGATTATAACTCACTTATTCTTGAAAAAACGCATATGGAAAGAGTCCAACATGAGAAAAATATAGATACATATGCATAGGATATAAAGTATGTTTGAAATATGATTTTTCATTTTCCTTCATCTCTTCATTGAATTATAGAGAAAATACAACTTGTTTGTGCAAAGCTAGAGAAATTTTCCTTTTTATGAAAAACTTGAAAAAACAAATGCAAGACCCAAAAATTGTGGCAGTGATAGAAAGGATGGTAAATGATGCATGATCATAGACCCTGTCCCAAATAAAATTCAAAATCTTGAACCTTTTAGAAGATGGACGTGGCCAAGAGGACACGATTCCTCGAAATTCTGAGTAAATGACAAGACTTCTTGTGATATTTTTTGTTTTCAGTAATCTTAGTGATATTGTGAGGATAGACTAGATCTAGAGTTATACAATCATTTTATTGATACTTTTTATATTCACTATTATAAATGTAATCATACGAGAATGAGTGAAACGAGGCTAGACATGATGTAAATCAAGTGAGAGTGGTTGGGGCCTGTGAAGCACCCTTAGTGTGTAATCAAGCTCAATCTTAATATAGATATAGGTATTTTTCATATCTCGAGTGTTATCTATGTGTGGTGAATATGTGTGTAAATATGTGTTTAAAAACCGTGTTGAATTAATATGCTTAAATTTGTGCATGAGGAGAGAGGTCATGAATGAGAACATAGAGAGTTATAGGTATAAACCTGTGAAAAGGTGTAGGAAGAAGATCGATCATCAATCACTTAAATGATTGATAAATATATGGCTCTTGAATGATATTGGATGGGTAATAAAGGATATCTAGCCATTCGTTTGTGTGGGGAATCAATGGTTCATAATTCTCTATTGAGACCCCGGTGTACTGGCATATCTTCCCCCTAGTGCATTGTCAAATTAACTACAAGATTTATCCTGGTGTTGATATCCTGACATCTGATGCCATTGTTATTGTGGTTCCAAGCCAAAGTTGTGTTTTACCGGTTGATCGACCCCATGTCATATCGCTATCCAAAATTAAGGTGGTTCTGATCTATGAAACCCTAATATGTCGACATGTCGATCAGATGGTTCAATCACAAGGTTTTGATATATTGGATCGAACAGGAACATTAGGTAGATTTTGTATTTTTATCGTTGATAAGGATATGTCGATCTAGTTATTACTTGACTTCATGTGATCGAGGTGGAGATATAACTATGCATCATAAGGACATATCAACAGTCATTAATCATTGCACACAGGTAACTAGTTTGAAGTTTAAAGAGGAGTGACCCCCCACAATTAGATCATGTGATAAAAAGGGAGGGGCATGCATCATGATTGTGTGATTGAGGGTAGTCTCGAAGTGGATTTGAAAATGAGTACTTGACCCCCCCGCAAGACTACAAGTTAAAACCATTATTCCACATGCTAAACCACCTTCGATGTTAAGACAAAGGTCATAAATTTTAGTTCTAGGGATAAACGATTGGGAACTAATGTTAAAGGAGTCGACAAATGGAAGTTATCTTCTAGTGTTAATGTGAAGGGTCCTGCATTCGATCCTTGGACAATGATTTGAATATGAGAGGAAAAATTCCTAGGAGAGATCACATAATATGCATGAGATGGGTTCTCGAGAAGGGTGGAGTTCCTATGAAGTTTCATGGTTTGTAGTGTAACGTCCCCGACCATCAATCCCACTGTCAAGCAACGCTACTATGTAGAATAACACTTATAAAGTATGAATTTAAATGAATTTAAATGAATTAACACATATTAAGCACATAATTACTGATAACATACATAAATAATTATAATTAACAATAATTCCACTTGCAATGGAATACATGATAATATTACAAGCGTCACAAACATGCATTTTAATTGAAATTAAACACATAATGATACTTATCTTTGAAACTATAGTAACTCCACCAACTACATGTAGACCTTCCATGAAACTCCTAGCCTTATACCATGCTACTCATCACGCTCATTAGTGGGTCACCACCGAGCTGGGACTAAGCTCCACCCCGGGCAAGGGAATCCTAGACTAGGCTAAGGTTATAGGAAAACTGCATAGAGAAACCAGAAGGATTATTTCCAGGAGCCTTCTTACTCCCACTACTCATGGACTCTCATTCCCCACATGCATGTTCCACCCACCCAGGAGTATACACCTTCACAAGCACATTCCATCGGTGCTTCACCTCCCTCTCTGGGTCTCGGCCACAGGTCGGATCAAGAATTCTCAGAGCTTTGTAATTGGTGTTTGACTTTCTTTGGGAAAAAATCACTTCCCAACAGACTCTCTCACTTGGAGAGAGTTTCTCACAGGCATCACAACCTGCCTCTTCAACCATGGGCCTGAAAACCCACTTCTTCAACCAGTTTCAGCCCAATTCCTACAAGGTGAGGATAACAGCAACACAATTCCACTCAGGAAAAACAGAAGGCAGTAACCCAAAGACAGTTCAGGTATGGACTTGGATCTGTAAGGGCATATAGGTTGGGCTCACAAGATACACAGGTGACACAGCTCAATCCATGAGTTTCCCACTGGTTTCAGGGTACGTGACAAGGAATAAATACAAAGGTCGAACACAGACTCAACGGTTCAGAAAGAGGATGTGTCGGCTTCTCAGGAAAACATCATAGGTTGGCCTCATGGTTTTGGGTTTCAGAGCTGTGTGAGATATGCAAAGATTAGATGCAGAGGCCACACGGTTCAGACAACGAACACAATAATGGAGGGCAAACCTCCATCATGGCTCAATTCTTGGGTTAAATTGCATGTGCCTGGGCTGACACATGTCTCCCATGTAGCTACATGCACTCCATCAAGTATGTGTTCCATTTTTCCAGGAACTTAGGATAAAAATATACCTTTCACACCACTTTGGAATAATAATAAATTATTATTCTCAAGGACTTAAGCCCCTAAGATTAGCCCCTCTTTCCAACCTTCCATCCCCCTTTCCCTTACACACCTTGTGGAAGATTAGTCCCCCATCACTCTTTCTTCGTGTTCAGTCTAAACAGAGATATGTTTAATCTTTATTAATGTTCTGCATAATTACATATACAAAAACAGGCTCCTGGCCTATAACACTTAGGCTCTCCGGCCTAATAAACACATAAGCCCAACAACTTATCAATACTCGACTCACCAGCCTACAAAACATGATTACAATTCAGAAACATGATTACAATTCATAATATAACTGGGGCAGGTCCTTGGGGTATTACAATCCCCTCCCTTAATTTTTGCATTGTCCTTAGTGCAACTCTTTACACAACATCAGTAAGATTTTCAAAATCTTCAAAAAGATGTGGGTATTCTGCCCGCATAGCATATTCATGCTCCCATCTCGTCCTTAGGACTGTATCAGGTCCCCTGGACCTTTACAATCCCTATGGCTCGATTCCGGAGTTGTTTGCTTTTCCTGTCCAATATGCGCACAGGATGCACTTGCATGACACCTTCTTTCTCTACCTAAATCACATTCCAATTGATTACATGATTAGCATCAGGTATATATTTCTTAAGCAATGAAACATGAAACACATTATGTACAGTCATGGATGCAGGTAATGCAAGCATATATGCAACTGGCCAAATCCTTTCTAGGATTTCAAATGGCCCACAAAATATGGCTGCCAACTTAGTGTCATTTCTCAGCTTCAGGGAACTTCTATTGGCTTTCACTTTCAAGAAAACATGATCGCCCACTTTAAACTCTCTGTGGGTTCTGTTTTTTATCAACATAACTTTTCTTCCTATCTTGGGCAGCCTTTAAATTATGCTTAATTTTCAGCATTTCCTTGAGCAACTCTGGCCCAAATACTTCCCTATCAGCTGGATTATCCTAGCTTACTGGAGTATTGCGCTTTTTTCCATAAATCGCTTCAAATGGGCTCATCTTCAATGATGCTTGATACCCATTGTTGTAGGCAAATTCTACCAAATGTACGTAGTCTTCCCATTTCGATGGTTTTTCCATCACATACATCCTCAGTATGTCTTATATTACTTTATTCACCCTCTCAGTCTGCCCATTAGACTCAGGATGATAGGTTGTGTTGAAGTTTAGATGCATTCTAAATCCTTTGAACAACCCCTTCCAGAACTTGGAGATAAAATTCGAGTCTCTGTCAGACACAATTTTCTTGAGAATACCGTCCAATCGTGTTATTTCCCTCATAAAAATTTCAGCAACATCCACTTCCTTGTGAGTAGTATTTAACAGAATGAAATGGGAAGCTTTCATAATCTTGTCCATGACCACCATCATTGAATCATGCTGCTTGTCGGTTCTGGGAAATTATGTGATGAAATCCATTGTCACTACTTCCCACTTCCGCTCAGGAATGGGCAAAGGCTGCAGGAACCATGCTAGGTGCCTATGCTCAGCTTTAACCTTCTGACACTCCATACATCTAGCGAAGTATTCATAAATCTCTTTCTTCATACCTAGCCAAAAGTAATGGCTCTTGACTGCTGCTACATTTTTCTGATATCCAGGGTGCCCAACATAAGGCACATAATGAATTTCATTTAGAATCATAAGTTTTAAGTCTTGGACATTAGGTACATAAATTATGTTCTTGTACAGAATTGTTCCGTCAGTTTCCAATTTATAATTTTCCACTTTTTGTGGCATCTCACCTTGCTGTAGTTTTTCTACCAAATCCCTGTACTGCAAATTTGCATTTGTATCTTCCAAAATTATACTTTTAATATCAGTTCGGTACATGCTAATGGTTGTAGCATGTAATTCGTGTACTCTCCTATTGAGTGCATCAACCACTTTATTCTCCTTCCCTTTGATATGCTTGATATCAAAATCATACTCACAGACAAACTCCAACCACCTATTCTGCCTAGCATTCAAGGTTGGCTGATCAAAAAAATATTTCAGACCATTGTGGTCTGTTCTCAGTTTGAACCTCCTTCCCATGAGGTAATGCCTCCATTTCTTTAGAGCATGAACAATGACTTCCAACTCTAAATCATGAGTTGCATAGTTCCTTTCGTTCTCTTTCAACTTTCTGGATTCATAAAAAATTACGAATCCATTCTGAATGAGGACTCCTCCGAGTCCTTCTTTGCATGCATTGGTACAAACCACAAAATACACATTTGAATATGCAATCTTCAAGATTGGAGCACTAGTTAATAGTTGCTTCAATTGCTGGAAGATTTTCTCACATTATTTTTTCCACTGAAATTTCTTCTCCTTCCTTTGCAAGGAAGTGATAGGGTGAGCTATCCTCCAGAACTCTGGGATAAACCTTCTGTAATAACCATCTAGACCCATAAAGGATTTGACTTTCGTCACGTTATTTATCATTGATCATTCTATGATGGCCTCAATCTTCTCAAGATCTACATATATCCCATCCTTTGAAACAATATGCCCAAAGTAATGGATCTATTTTTTATAAAACGAGCATTTGCTCAACTTGGCATACAGTTGGTTCTCTCTTAGCACTTGTAGCACCATCCTCGGATGTTGTTCATTCTCTTCCTCCAACTTGTAATACACTAGGATGTCATCCAAAAATACTATTACAAACTTGTCTAGATATTCCTTGAATACACCATTCATTAGGCACATAAAAACAACAGGTGCATTTGACAACCCAAATGGCACCACTGTGAATTCATAGTGACCATACCTTGTTCTGAAGGTGGTCTTGTTGATGTCTTCATCCTTTATCCTTACCTGGTGATATCCCGACCCAAGATATATCTTTGAAAATATCTTCGCATCCTTCAACAGATCGAAGAGGTCATCAATCCTTGACAAAAGATATTTGTTCTTTACAATTACTTTGTTTAATTGTCTGAAATCGATACACAATCTCAACATCCCATCCTTATTCTTCATGAACTGGACCGAGCACCCCAAGGTGACACACTTGGGTGTATATACCCCTTCTTAAGAAGCTCTTCAAGATGCAATTGTAGTTCTTTCATCTCTAGTGTACTCATTCTGTAAGGAGCTTTTGATACTGGAGTTGCTCCAGGCATCAAGTTTATAGAGAAATCAATATATCTCTTCGTGGGTAGTCTGGGTACCTCCTGAATTAAATCTTCAAACTCCTTTAGTACCACATGATCTCCAATATTTGAGACCTCATCCTTATATGCTTCCTCCACATGGGCTGCAAATAATTGACAGCCTTTCCTGTAGCACTTCTTCAGCTGTATTGCTGAGATTTCTCTGATAGCAAAATCTCTGAGAATTCCTTGGACTGTTTTCCGATTTCCTTCCTCATCAGAGCAAGTGAATGCCTTCTTACAATAGTCCAAGATGGCATGGTGTTGGTCGAACCAGTCCATCCCAATTAGACAGTCATAAGAAACTAAAGGTAGAACATTCAATTCATCCTTTCTTCTCAGTCCATTCATGTCCACTGGACATGACTTAACTAACTTAGTGACTTTTATCTTGGTTCCTGTATCCATCTTCACTAACCAAGACTTTTCATGTTTTCTTCTAAAAAATTGTGAACTTTCCACCACTATAGGATATACATAACTATGGCTAGCCCCTGAATAAATTAAAATAGTGAAGGGATGGTTATTGATCATACCTTCCAGTTCAATCATGTGTGACTGGTATTCAACTTTCTTGTTGTCCAGGGCTGCGTAGATCCTTGGAATTCTACTGTCCATGTCCTCCACTATTTCATCTTGTTGAACATTATGGACATCTCTCACTTTGCAATTTTTATGGGGACGATATTTGTACTTATGGTTTACCTGACATCCCCAACATTGAATGGGCATCTGCCTTGGCCTTTGTCCCCCTACGTGAGCCATTCTAGGCTCTCTAAATGATGGTTGTCCTTGAGGATTGTTTCTAAAAAAGGGAGGTTTGTTTCCCTTCTTCCTCTGCTCTTTCTTGAACTTCTTATGGTCATCCCAAGACTTTTGTAAAGTGGGCTTCTCTCTTTGTTTCTCATATAATCATTTCGCTCTTCTTATTGTTTCTTCCATAGTTTTTGGGTCATCATACTGAATATTGTCACCAATGGAAGGTGGCAATCCACTTAGATACCTCTGAATCTTGGCAGTCTCATCTTTGATGAACGAGACATACTTCAACAATTCCAAAAATCTTCGTTTGTATTCATCAATGGTCATGTTGCCCAACTTGAGTTCAAAGAACTCTTTCATCTTTCTGCCATAGTATCTTTTAGTCAAGTATTTATTCTCGAAATACCTCTTGAATTCTTTCGAAGTGATATATTTATCTCTAATGTGTTGCACCTACAAAATTTGATCCCACCACATGGATGATTTTCCTTTCAATTGATACATCGCAATTCTTCCTTCTGCATGGGAGGAATAATTCTGTAGTTGGAAATATTTCCTCATGCTAGGAAACCATGTTTTGACATCTTCCTCCTTCTTGTGTTATCCATCAAACATAGGAGGCTTAATATTATTCATTTCTCCCTTTATTTCATCCACTCTAGATCTCTTGTTCTTTCTAGTAGGATATGGGCTTGAACTACTGTGTGCCCTCCTCTTGGAGTGACCTTGGGAGTGATGATGGTGTCTACCAACACTCCTTGATATTCTTCGTTCAAAATTCTGGTGACTCCCTATTTTGCATGAGTATCTCTCCTTGTCCAACTTCTTTTATATTCTCTCCAGACTCTTCATCAACTTTAAATTGAATTCTCCCTGTTGTTCCTTAGCTTCCATGATCTTTCTACTATCTTCTCAGTGAGTTTGGGCATATTTTTTGCAATCGTTCAATGATTTTCATCATATACCCTTCCTTATCTATCTCTTCTCCATGCCCATTGGATTTCGACCTTTCAAATCCCAAATGAACATCCATCCCTTTAGCTTCATTCTCTTAAATGGAAGCATTCTGTGTCTCATCCATTTCTTTGCACTCAGTGGAAACTCTATTCAATTATGGAACTCATTAAAATTCTACAACACAATGTGAAGACAACTGGAATTTGTCAAGTCATCATTCCTTAACAAATCCCACAACATTCATAAACAAATCTGATTCAAGAAAACGTTCATTTTTCATTCTCTGTGATTCTCTCTCAATCAAGAATCCCCATAGATTTCTTCTTCCGGAGCTCTACTCTGATAAGTTTTCGGGCACTAGCCCCTTTCTCTCAGTTCCACAACCCATGCGACCATGGGTCATGACCAGGTGTTAGATCAATAAGCATGCACTCGGGCCTTCGGCCTTCGGCTTCGGAAGATCTCCAAGCATAACACAACAGTCACTCAGAGTTATGAGTTACCAAATTCACGCAATAGGGTGGATCAACGGTTCACATCTACCCAAGATCCTATGGCTGTCACTCGTTGTGGAACCTCAAGCATCTGAGTTCCGGGACTTCGAAAGATTTCACATCCAAACACCGTGAACCATTAATCTCTGAACACTTACATGACACTTTTTTGACGTCATTATGTCACATCACTTACGCTTTTTCAAATTGTGGGGGCATGCAACGATGGTTTGGAGTAACCTGCCTTTCATCCCACAATTCTTTTGATGCTGACACATAACCCCTCGATGAAACCGCGGTTTGGATTGCAGGAACTCCTTGGATAATTATCTTTCGTGCAACTTGGGTCCCTGCAATATATCCTGGTCATTGATCTTGATGTATTGTGATCAACGCCACTGTGGGTCCTCCGACCTTCAACTATGTTACGTAACCTCAAGCCCCACTAACCCTACTCACACAGGATGCTACATGGTAGAATACTAGTGACATATATGTGGCCCATTCAAATGGGTGACACTAGTCACGTTCCAAATGCCATCTCAATATTCCATGGGTTCTAAACCCATTGACATGTGGAACACATCCTATGTGTCCACTTCACCCCTAGGTGACATCATCATGACTCACCACTTCAGTTCTTTGGGCTTCGAGA
>SNQJ01S0160123.1:37403-48750 GCA_010110895.2 Picea sitchensis
TGCATGGTGTATTGTGGTGTATTGGTGTAACTCTTATACTATTGCTCATTGCTCATTGGATATAATTGAATGGTTTAATTATAAGTTGAAAAAGGTTTTTAAATTGTACTTGATACTGATTCACCCCCCTCTCAGTATCAACACTTGGCTCTAGTCAAATTCCAAGTAACTTTCAAAATTTTACTCCTTACAATGCTCTTGCAAATTTTGATAAAAAAATTCACCTCCCCTCAAAGAAAAATTATTTTGAGTTACAAAAAGTTTTACCCAAAATAAAAATTACTGCATAAAGAGAAAACTAATAAAAAAAATTGTTATGACAACAATCCCATGCTATCGCAATCTGCTGGCAATATTTCACCAGGTGATGTCGTCTCTGTGGTGGCTCCCAACGTTCACCCCAAATAAGATTTTCTTTCATTTAGAGTAAACAACTCTGTACATTTCGTGTACAAAGACTTAGATTAAATCATTAAATCGTCATGTTGTTGCACATGCTTCACCCATTGGGCCCTGATCTGAAGTTTTTTTTTTTTGAATATGATTAACCATGCATTCTATCTTAGGTTTTAACAACATTCAAATAAATCAGGCTGCCAATAAAGAGAAGTGTTCTCTTTCCAGTGTTCTTCTTCTTATCATGATATAGATATGGCAAGGTCGCCTTTCCACATGCCTGTCAACTATTTGCAAGTCGTTCACCTATCAAAATACATTCGATCCAAGCCAACATTTTTTTTTATGTTTCACAATAATTGATGAAAAACGATTTCTGGAAGTCATTGATTCAATTGCAGGTTGTCTGGGATTCAATTACAACAACTTGTTTCTCTAATTTTACTGACGGAGTATGTAATGTAAAACATAATACAGGGAAAGTTTTGAGTTTTAACTAAGATCTATACTGTATATCTTAGTCTAAACAAAAATATAATATATATATATATGGAGAGAACAGGAAATATTATCATCATATTAATCCATAAAATCACTAAAAAATAAATCTCATATCGATAGTACAGTCCTAGAAGAATAAATAAACTCGCAGAAAAGTTCTCATACATTAGAGATAGAACATCCAAGTCTCAAATAGTTATTGCCTTACTAGTCATCGTAACAGAAATGAAGATTATTCTAACCCTTCAAATTTTACAGGTGGAAGAAATGAAAATCTTCTGGAGAGCAATCGGGATTTTGTGTAATGAGCGACACAAATTCTTCTTAGGGGGGATTTGTGGACTCTGCAATTAATTCAGAATTCAGACCAGTATAGCAACACCATGCTCATATCATAGCATAGGTTCGGCCCTCTCTTACTCCATTCCTGTTATCACCAATTTCACACAACTTCTAGAATGATGCGAGGATGCTAGTCGGAACCTCAAAGAATTGTCCAACATCAATGCACCAACAATGTCCATGCGCAGAAATTGAACTATCTTACTTCATACCAATGGAGATTCTTCACTCAGTTTATTCCACAACTGGAAATAAAGACATCTTTGCAAAGAGACTCATGCTCTTCTTCTTGCAATTGTCTTGTCCATAGTCTATAATCAAATGAAGTCTACATAGAATTAGTGTAATCGGAGTTTGCCAATGGGGCATTAAAAAAAATTCCTTTTCCTTTTTAAAAATAAAATAAAATAAAACTGACCAGTTTACTGACGGGATGCGCCCACGTTTTTTTTGGCCTTTAGAGATGGAATCTCTTCGTCTGATCCGCTAATCTCCTCTTCTATTCAACTGCATTACTGGAGCTCTGATACCACAATAATGGCAGAAGTGTCCTCAAACACACACTTTTATTAAATAGGAAAATAAATTACATGTGAGAATTTGCAAGAGTTTACACCTGAACACCTCAGCACTCTTGCAATGAGCTATATATAAGCTAAATTTCCTAACAAACTCTAGTTATGGATCACTTCTTAAATAAACAAGTGTCCATTTACAATAAATGTTATCTTAACAATCTTCTAACTATACTCCTAATTTAGAGCCTAAGATACGACACCTTTCTAGAGTCATATCTTTTACAACAATACTCCATTTCTAAATGTCTCTATTTATTAATCAAATATTCTAGATTATTAATTTAATATTCTAAATTAATAATAATTTTATTCTAACTTTTTAAACTATGATATTTGTATTTTGGATCATCTAACATCTGGAATTAGTTGTCAAAGACTACTTTTATCCCCCCCTCTATCTGGTAAATGCTACTTCTTATACTAGCCTTCCCCTACAATAGGGAGTGTTGTGTCCCTTTTCTTAAAAATAAGTGAGGTTCCTCTTCTTTTTCCCAACATTCTCCCAACCTCTTAGATAGTAATACATGTAGCCTCAAAACTAATGTTTAGGGAAACTAGAATCCAATCATGAACCAAGAGTGAATCGGGAGTGAGGGGTGCGAACCGGGAGTGAGTGGTGCTCTAGCTAAAATCCTATGCCAGGAATCCAACAAAGACGATGGTTCCTCAATCCTCGCTCAGGGCATAAAAGAATAACGGAGAAAAATGTTTTAGTTCCATGAGATGATGCAAGCTTGTTTAGGCATGGACTAGGTGAAAAAATAATCCATCCGCTCCCGAGGCATGGTTTCATAAATTGGCCCCTAAATCCAAGTGTTGCATTTCTTCTTACTAAGAAAAGCACTAGTTATCAAAATCGATGAAAAAAACTACTTCCGAGGGGCTAGAACTGGGAGTGAGGGGTGCTCTAGATGAACTTCTATCACAAGAATCCATCGGAGTTGATGATTCCTCAATCTTAGTCTCAGTTTTCATTTTATGCCCAGTTGCAAGTCACATCCCAAACCATTTTGGGGACTCTTGGCAATTCCTCCTCCGGACATAAAAGCCTAACGGAGCATCATTTTTGAGCTCCATGAGATTTTTCATGCTTGTTTAGGCATGGACTAGGTGATCACATTTTCCATCCTCTCCCGAGGCATGGTTTCGTAAATTGTACCCCTAAATCCAAATGTTTCATTGCTTCTTACTGAGCAAAGCACTAGTTATCAAAATCGATGAAAAAAACAACTTTCGAGGGGTTGGAACCAGGAGTGAGGGGTAGTCTAGCCAAAATCCTATGCTAGGAATCCAACAGAGATGATGGTTCATCAATATGAGTCTCGGTTTTCATTTTATTCCCAGTTGCAAGTCGCATCCCAAACCATTTCGTGGACTCTTGGTCAATTCCCGCTCCGAGCATAAAAGACTAATGGAGAAATACTTTTGAGTTCCATGAGATGCTGCAAGATTGTTTAGGCATGGACTAGGTGACTATATTTTCCATCTTCTCTCAAGGCAGTGTTTCATAAATTGGACCCCTTAATCCAAATGTTGTTTTTGTTCAAACTAAGAAAAACAGTAGTTCTTGAAATCAATGAGTAAAGCAACTTTTGAGGCATGGCGAATCCATTGAAATTGATGGTTCCTCAATCCGGGTCTCGTTTTTTGTTTTATGCCTAGTTGCAAGTCACATCCCAAACCATTTTGGGGACTCTTGGCAATTCCTCCTCCGGGCATAAAATCCTAACGGAGCAGCATTTTTGAGCTCCATGAGATTTTTCATGCTTGTTTAGGAATGGACTAGGTGACAACACTTTCCATCCACTCCAGAGGCATGGTTTCGTAAATTGGACCCCTAAATCCAAATGTTGCATTGCTTCTTACTGAGAAAAGCACTAGTTATCGAAATCAATGAAAAAAACAACTCTCAAAGGATTGGAACTGGGAGTGAGGGGTGCTCTAGCTAAAATACTATGCCAAGAATCCAACAGAGACGACGATTCCTCAATCCGAGTCTCGTTTTTCATTTTATGCCCAGTTGCAAGTCACATCCTAAACCATTTCAGGGACTCTTGGCCAATTCCTGCTCAGGGCATAAAAGAATAATGGAGAAATTTTTTTGAGTTCTATGAGATGTTGAAAGCTTGTTTAGGCATGGACTAGGTGACCAAATTATCCATCCACTCCCAAGGCATGGTTTCGTAAATTGGCCCCTTAATCCAAATGTTCCATTGCTTCAAACTGAGAAAAACACTAGTTCCTGAAATCAATGATTAAAGAAACTTTTGAGGCATGGCACCCATGAGTGACAGGTGTTCTAGATGAAATCCTATCCTAGGAATCCATCAGAGTCGACGGTTCCTCAATCTGAGTCTCTATATTTTTTATATGCCCAGTTGCAAGTTGCATCCCAAACCATTTCGAGGACTCTTGGCCAATTTCTCTTGAGGGCATAAAAACCTAACAAAGCATCATTTTTGAGTTCCATGAGATGTTGGAAGATTGTTTAAGAATGGACTAGGTGACCAAATTATCCATCCTCTCCCAAGGCATGGTTTCATAAATTGGCCCCTTAATCCAAATGTTACATTGCTTCAAACTGAGCCAAACACTATTTCTCAATATCAATGATTAAAGAAACTTCTAAGGCATGGCACCCTTGAATGAGGAGTGCTCTAGATGAAATCATATCCTAGGAATAAATCAGAGTCAACGGTTCCTTAATATAAGTCTCGATATTCGTTATATTCCCAGTTGCAAGTCGCATCCCAAACCATTTCGGGGACTCTTGGCTAGTTGCACCTGAGGGCATAAAAACATAACGCAGGAGAATTGTTTAGCTCCATGAGATTTTTCATTCTTGTTTAGGCATGGACTAGGTGACCACATTGTCCATCTGCTCCAGATGCATGGTTTCGTAAATTGGACCCCTAAATCCAAATGTTGCATTGCTTCTTACTTAGCAAAGCACTAGTTATCGAAATCAATGAAAAAACAAGTTCTAAGGGGTTGGAACTGAGAGTGAGGGGTTCTATAGCTAAAATCCTATGCCAGTAATCCAACAGAGATGACAGTTCCTCAATCCGAGTCTCGGTTTTCATTTTATGCCCAGTTTCAATTCGCATACCAACAAATTTCGAGGACTCTTGGCCAATTCCCGCTCAGGGCATAAAAGACTAAGGGAGCAACATTTTTGAGTTCTGTGAGATGTTGCAAGCTTGTTTAGGCATGGACTAGGTGACCAAATTATACATCCACTTCTGAGACATGGTTTCGTAAATTGGCCCCTTAATCCAAATGTTGCATTGCTTCAAACTGAGCAAAACACTAGTTCTCAAAATCAATGATTAAAGAAACTTTTGAGGCATGGCACCCATGAGTGAGGGGTGATCTAGATGAAATATTATCCTAGGAATCCATCGGAGTCTACGGTTCCTCAATTCGAGTCTCTATATTCATTATATGCCTAGTTGCAAGTCGCATCCCAAACCATTTCGGGGACTCTTGGCCAATTGCTCCTAAGGGAATAAAAACCTAATGGAGCTGCATTTTTGAGCTCCATGAGATTTTGCATGCTTTTTTAGGCATGGAATAGGTGACCACGTTGTCCATCCACTCCAGAGGCATGGTTTAGTAAATTGGACCCCTAAATCCAAATGTTGCATTGCTTCTTACTGAGCAAAGCACTATTTATCGAAATCGATGAAAAAAACAACTTCTGAGGGGTTGGAACCGGGAGTAAGGGGTGATCTAGCTAAAATCCTATGCCAATAATCCAATAGAGATGATGGTTCCTCAATCTGAGTCTCGTTTTTCATTTTATGCCCAGTTTCAAGTCGCATCCCAACCCATTTCGGGGACTCTTGGCCAATTCCCGCTCAGGGCATAAAAGACTAACGGAGAAACATTTTTGATTTCCGTGAGATGATACAAGATTGTTTAGGAATGGAATAGGTGACCAAATTATCTATCTTCTCCCTAGGCATGGTTTCATAAATTGGCACCTTAATCCAAATGATGCATTTCTTG
Source organism: Picea sitchensis (assembly GCA_010110895.2). Classification (NCBI taxonomy): domain Eukaryota; kingdom Viridiplantae; phylum Streptophyta; class Pinopsida; order Pinales; family Pinaceae; genus Picea; species Picea sitchensis. The sequence goes on from SNQJ01S0160123.1 coordinate 43,232, forward strand.
AAACTGAGCAAAACACTAGTTCTCGAAATCAATTATTAAAGAAACTTCTGAGGCATGGCACCCGTCAATGAGGGGTTCTCTAGATGAAATCCTATCCCAGGAATACATTGGATTCAATGGTTCCTCAATATGAGTCTATATATTTGTTATATTCCCAGTTGTAAGTCGCATCCCAAACCATTTCGGGGACTCTTGGCCAATTGCTCCTGAGGCCATAAAAGCCTAACGGAGCAGCATTTTTGAGTTCTATGAGATGTTGTAAGATTTTTTAGGTGTGGACTAGGTGACTATATTTTCCATTAGCTCCCAAGGCAGTGTTTCATAAATTGGACCCCTTAATCCAAATGTTGGTTTGCTTCAAACTAAGCAAAACACTAGTTCTCGAAATCAATGAGTAAAGAAACTTTTGAGGTATGGCACCCAATAGTGAGGGATGCTCTATCTGAAATCCTATCCCAAGAATCCATCAGAGTCGACGTTTCCTCAATCCGAGTCTCGTTTTACGTTTTATGCCCAGTTGCAAGTCACATCCCAAACCATTTCGAGGACTCTTGGCAATTCCTCCTCCGGGCATAAAAGCCTAACGGAGAAACATTTTTTAGCTCCATTAGATTTTGCATGCTTATTTAGGTATGGACTAGGTGACCACATTGTCCATCCACTCCCGAGGCATGGTTTCATAAATTGGACCTCTAAATCCAAATGTTACATTGCTTCTTACTAAGCAAAGCACTAGTTATCAAAATCGATGAAAAAAACAACTTACGAGGGGTTGGAACCATGAGTGAGGGGTGGTCTAGCTAAAATCCTATGCCAGGAATCCAACAGAGATGACGTTTCCTCAATCTGAGTCTCGATTTTCATTTTATGCCCAGTTCCAATTCGCATCCCAAACCATTTCGGGGACTCTTGGCCAATTTCTCCTGAGGGCATAAAAACTAACTAAATTCTACATGTCTCTGTCAACTAACTACTATATCTCACTGCCTTGAAAAAAGACTACACCAATTTCAACTGCACATTGAGTTTAACAACCACTACTTCCTACATAAAAATGTGGCTTGCACTATTGTTAACCATTGCCATAACTAACTTATTCTTCAACTTGGATTGAACAAAACTAATATTTTTATAGTTCTACTCTTGGCTTGAACAAAACTATTATTTTTATAGTTCTACTCTTGTCTTGAACAAAACTAATATTTGTATAGTTCTACTCTTAGCTTTCCTTAGACATATTTCCAACTAAAGCACCCAATATTTGCAACACACCAACTGATGGTTGGATTTCTTACTCCATAGCATTGACCCTCGTCTTCAATGGACATTTCTTATAATAATTCTAATTTGCACAAATCCAACAAACAACAACCTTACTCCATATGATAAATTTATCATATCCTTAGTGTTATCACATTAATATGTCCTTAATATGTCCAAAATCAAGAGGTAAATCACATTAAATTAGGCGTTTGACCACTAATATTGGTAATTGCACCCTAGTCTAATTGTGCATCCAAAACTAAAGATATAAAAATTTATTTAGAACTTTGAATATAGAAAAAAAAGTTCATAAATTAGAACTAGGATGATGATGGACTAATAACTAACAACACGTGCACATGCAACTGAAGGTACAACCAAAAAGGTACCTGTCATATATTTCTTAATCTATTGAGGAAAGCTTAGGACAAATAGAGGGAAATGAGATTGCATCTAGTAGATATGATAAGCAAAAAAGGACCAAAGGTGAAAAAGTCAGAATAAATGTTTGTAGATGCATGAAATGTTTTCTTGCCGAAGGAGGATCATGCTCTTATGATGATGAGAGAATAGGAGACATAGAGGTTCCACTCAGGTGTAATCATCTGGTGAAACAATGTGTACCTAAGGAACTACCTCCTATAGATGTTGACTTCGTTCTCAACAATAGGACATATCGCATTGCACCATCCTCCATGCATGGCTTGGGGCCATTTTCCATGGATGGAATAATTGTAAAATACAATACAGTAACTGAATTTATGGACTATGTTGGACCATGTTACAATTATAACGATTAGATGTGACTGATCCGGTACATGCGAAGTATGCGGAGATATGCACTCACCGCAAATTATATACAACTAATAAACAAGGATAAAAATAAGGGAGCAACTATATATATTGATGGAAGGCCTAAAGCTTCCAACAATATCGCAGGGTTTATAAATAGCACACGACCCAGGACAACAAAAAAACAACCAAATTGCATATATGAGGGACGTGAAGAGAATCGGGTAGTCCTATGTGCAATAAAAAAGATATCTCTCGGGGAAGAGTTATTAGTGGATTATCATTTGAATCGAATAGAAACATTGACTAATAGTGTGCAGGTTCTTATGCAACACCTTTTTAAGAAACCTCTACTTATTGCATTATATTTTTTTATTATCTTTAACATTGTTGTAAATATTATCTTTAACATTGTTTTTTTGTTATCATTAACAATTTTTTAAATATTTGGGAGTTCTAATTATATTGTAATGTGGCAGGATGATCGTGGAAAAGGGAAATCCGCAGAACATGTAAATGATTATCAATTTCCACTTTCATTTTACGTTGTTTTTATTATTTTCTTATACAATTTTATTGAAATAACATTGTTTTTGTTGAAATTATATGTATTCTGTGGGCCATGTTGATCATGATAACGCCAATGAGGATGGGTTTTATTCATTCGTTGATCTGATGGTCTTAATAAAAAAGAGATCATTAAAGCGAACAAGGAACTTGCTAGCTTCTTAGATCGTCCAGATCAAACTCTTGACGTCAAAGCAAAGATCATGCTCCTTATGTCACAACTTAACACATATAAGGTAATAAAAATAATTTAAAGTGTTTTTTTTTAATGTACTCATATGTTCAATTATGATAATTTGTTCCTTAACTTTTACATTATCTCACGAAAAAACATTTTCTTTTTTATAAAGTCATTTTTGGAGCCTGTTCAGCCCGGTGTTGGTAGTAGTGGCGCTACAAAGACGCTATAGAGTCCTGATGTGGGCGGTCATACAGCTACTAGAGTACTATTTACTTCTCCATCTTCCACACCTAATTTAGATAGGATCCATGACACACACCGCTAGATATCCACACCTTGATCAGAGTCTAGAGATGGTGGCAAAGATGAGGCTCATGGTGATGTGGTTGACATGGTTTCATTTCATGGAGCTAGACACGTGACAAGCACGAGGGCCCTTCTGTGCACATTTTTTGTCGACGATAATGAACTTCTATTAAAACAATCAAGACTCCCAAGTAGTTTTAATTCATATTTTAATCGTTTAATGTTGTCCTTCTCATAAAAAAATCATCTAGATTATTAATTTTAAATTAATGATCACATATTTTGTGTGTAGGAAATGACCTTTTTTATAGGCACCTAGAGAGCAAGGCCTTGATGATTTTTGGGGCAACCTTACGCATGAGGTGGAATTTTCAGAATTCCAACCTCAAAAAGGAACTTATGGGTTATCTTGAAGGCATGTTTAGAGTATACACGTTCAATAAAAAAGAGGTCACCTCTGCAGCGGGTGAATATTTAAAATATGTGCGAGATGTTTGTAGACAAAGCTTGGCAGGAAATCCTAGGTACGAGGGTCCTCCCTCAATTCCAGAGAGGGAGTGGAAGGCGATCATTGATGATGCAAAAGAGAATATTTTGAAAAAATCAGGAGAACAAATAACTGGTACACCAAAGTAAATTACAATATTTTGATTTCAATACCAGCTTTATTTTTCTTTAGATCTAAATAAAAGTGTGTTTATATATAACATACTTGAACATTTTGATGATAGGTTTCCTGACACTTCGAAGGACACCAAAGAAAGGATTTCCGAGCATGGCCAACACAAGCTAGGCCAGGGTGGCTACTCGAGGTTACAGCCACGAATCGTAAGTACCCAAACATCTTAATAATATTATTTATATCACCTTACAACTTTCAGGTAATTGCAGCCAAAAACATTAAAAAATCATACCCTTATGCAATGCAGGGCGACGACTTCAAAACTGAAACCATGGAGGAAGACCTCCAACTTGGTTACAAGTACAGTTATAAAAACGTGGTTGATCGTAGGAAAAGCATGGGGCAAACCCCAAGATCCAATTTGCGGGATAAGGTAAATAAAAATCAGTCCACCTTAACCTTTCATTACTTATAAAATATGTAAATGTTTGATATCATCCATAATTTAATGTCTTACTTTGTTTTAATCAGGGGAGCAGTACTATCAATGAAACCATTAGTACTGGACAACAGAGCGTTGATAGTGAAACACATCCAGAAGATCATGGTGCTCCCCAGCAGCCCCATCCCAGTGAGGTGTAGCCCCAAGATGTTCTTGTGACTAAGGCCCATGACGATAAATGTTTATATATTAATCATATACTTAATAATTTTGTACTTATAAATTTTGACGTTTCAATGGAAGAGAATGTCACAGTTGATCCTCCTCGACCTGAAGATAATGTGAATGGCCGGCAGCCATTCCAACGGTGTCAACTAGAGGACCAAGTAAATAATTACATTGAAGAGGTTTTTTTTAATATTAATGAACTACTTCAATGATATTTAAAAATTGGCCATATAAATTTAATATTTTTTATTTTTGTATGTGATGGCCCCTCACAGTAGTATCCACACCGTGGGTACGTGACCAGACGTACTCGGCGTGAAAGGACTGAAACAACATCAGTTGTTTAAGAGAACCCAGTAAACGAAGACATGGAGATGGATGAATTACTTAAGACCTGGAAAGCACAAAAGATGACTAAAAGAAATTCATGATGTCATGTAATAATTTTATAAGACAGTTAGATGTACATTATATAGCTGAACATGTAATGATGCATATAATGCATTGACATTATGGGTAGTTTTTCATCTGATAATATACACAAGGCTATTTCTATGGCTTGTATATATCTGTGAATGTAATTTTGTTATACACTTAACGATAATTCCAGCTTCTCTTATAAAACTTGGTATATATTGATTTAGTACTCCTTGATTCAAGACGTGAGAATGCAAGTAAGACCTGGTGCCTTGTGAGTGAGCTATGGAGTCTAGGAAACAAATAGAAATTGAATATGCAATATGCAACTTCCAAAATCTTGTGACATGATATATGCAACTTTTAAAGTCTTGTGACATGTGATATGTGGCAAGCATCTTTTCCAGGAAATGTGCAAACTTTAAACTTGGTGCAACATGAAAAAAGAAATTTTTGGGAAGATGCAATAATAAGTTTTAAGGATTAAACATGAGGGGTTGGAAATGGCCATGTCAAACATTTTATAATATTTTTTCAAAGCATTACCCTTCTTTTCATTGTGTCTTTTCATTGTGTCTCACATGACAAAGAAACAAAATCGCATTGCAATTGTCAATTTATATGTGGAGGGTTATTCAAAGTTTCAAGACTTTCTTCATATTTTCCTACTTTAATCCTCTCATGGTCATGTTAATCCATAT
>SNQJ01S0160124.1:0-14363 GCA_010110895.2 Picea sitchensis
CATAGTTGGATTCAACTCTTTTGTTTTCTGCTAGCTCATAACATTGTGGCAAGGCTCAAACTAGAACATATCCAAGTGGAATTTATTTTGTGATCATGAGTGTTTGTCATGGATTAACAATCCATCATTCTGGACTTCTGAGTAACCATTTTGATACAATATCTCTGTTATTGAAAGTTTTCACCATGCTTTTGTTGTGCATTGGAGGCTTTCTACCAAGTTGTATTCTTCCATCTGCATACAAGAGTCTCTTTCTGGTATATCTCAAAACATTGAGGTCGCTTTGCGTATGCTTCTTTGGTTGATTACTCTATTGAGGAGAACAATCCTTACATTCATCTGATGTAAACTCCAACCCATGGATACTGCACCAGATATAATGTCTCAGGTAGAGGTATGTCTGGAACAAGCTCATGATCATATTCCTCTCCCTCCATCTAAGAGAACCTTTAGTTCTGGATCTCTTAATGCTTTCATTCATAATTCTTCCATACGTTGTTCTTCATCACAACTTTCATTTCTTCTACTTGATTTCTTCTAGTGGGTTCAAGCTAGTAGTATAATGACTGGCTGTTTTGGATTTTCTTTCTCTCTTGGAATCTTCATGTTCTTCCTCATGTTTCTCTTTAGCTCTTGGATCCATGGAGTTTTCTATAGATTCCATGCCCTGAAGATTCCAACTTCTTTATTTCACCATAGGATCATGGATGTGGATGGACAACCAGGGATACTTTAAGGCTTCTTTTCGAAGAAGACTTCTTCTAAAGTCAAACTGAACACATGTTGTTCTTCATGGTTGCTACCATTGATGGGAACATGTATAGATACTACATACTCCTCAATGGATCATATTGTTTAGGATTAGATCCCTCCTAATCCTTTCTTCATGCATGAATGCATGCTCTTCTTTTGGAATTATATAATCGGTTCCCTCCATTTAAGAGAGTTCACGCTTTTGTCTGCATCTTTATTTCCTTATGCAAAGTGTCACAAGTATTTTCTTATTGATTGTTGACTTCTTTCGGTTTTTACTTCTTCTAGGTTTCTTCAAGTTTGATTCTAATTTCGGCAGTTGTAATAGCTTCCACATGAATTATTACCAAGGATTGTCAATGTACTTCATCTTCTCATGTGTATTGTTTGTCTTGAAGTAATCATGATAGAAATCCTTATCTTGTTGTTTTCCCATAGGTATTGTTTCTCTTTGAACATCTTATCTTCTAATAAATAGATGTGCAAGATATGTACATAAACTATGTAAACATGGCATGTACATGAAATATGAAGAATATCGTTACCTTGTCTTAGAAGAAGAAGTTTGTTTTATCCTACTTGATCTTCTTGGAGGGTTCCCTTTCTTCAGCAACTAATGCTTTGTGTGTTTCCTTCCTTTTATTTAGCTCGGGACAATGATTCTTGTAGTGACCATATTTTCTACAGTTGAAGCATTGTATTTTCGACATATCTTTCTCTTGATCTGGCTTCTTCCTTGAGCCAAACTTCCTTTTATTCTTGAAGTTCTTGAACCTTGTTGTGAAGGCTTGATCATCGTATTTCTTTTGAGGTTTCTCTTTTGCACTAATCCTTGATTCTTCTTGTGCACATCAAGTCCAAAGTTATTCAAATGTAGGATACTCCTTCCTTGTGTTCATGCTTGTGGCAAATGCATCCCATGTCTTGGGAAGACCATTGAATACTATATTTACCAGTTCCTTCTCTGAAATGATCTCTTCAATAGCTTGTAGTTGATCTCTTAAATGAGAGATTCTCACAAAGTTTGATGCTATGTTGTCATCATCATTCCTTTTCATGTCACAGAGCTCATTCTTCAGACTCATTACTTGCCCAATGTTTCTAACTGAGAAGAGGTTTGTTAGGGCATCGTACATCTTCTTAGATGAGTCAAGATGGGAGATGTAGGGTATCAAGTGGTATTTTATAGAGTCCACTATGATACTCATGGCATTGATGTCATTGTCTTTGAACTTCTCCATAACTGCAACATTCTGAGGTTCTGTCTCTTTTCCTTCTTCAAACTCTGGTTCCATAATCTTTCCTTTCACGATATCCAACACTTTATTCTTGGCAAGGATGAGGTCAATCATTGTCTTCCATGCTCTGAAGTTAGAAGCTCCTTCTAACTTGTTTTCCGACTTCATAGAGTAAGTCATAATTTCTTTGACTTGGTCAACCTTTGATTTTGACCAAAAACTCAAACTTGACATCTTAGCTTGCTGACAGTACCAGGAGGTGTGCTAGGCTAGGGCGCACTAGTCTATCTAGAAATTAGGTCAATCTCTTCACTTAAGGTGCCTCAATGAGAGGGTTAGGGTTTCATTTTTGCAGTAAAGGCTGGCTGCAACTGCAACTTCAACTGAGCAAATCCTCCCAATCTAGCTTCCAACGGTTAGATTGTCTGAAGATAGTGTGGGCCCATAACCTGTTAGAATATTGGATGTGCTCATTTAACCATAGACAATATAGCAATATTGTCACCCAACCATAGGCCGAAGCCACCCCCGAGCACCTTAACCTTGACAGAGAAATATTCTGGAAGCAAACCCTAGGCTTAATAGCCAAAAAAAGGTGGCGCACCTCTCTCCAAGGATAGCGAACCAAGCAAGAATAAAAAAAGTTGATTAGAGAGTCCAACCTAGAAAATGGAAAATACAGATTGCAGAACTGCCGACAACAGCTGCTCCCAGGACTTGCGCACAAATTGGTCAACTGCAGTGTGCACAAGTGTACTTCTATAGTTATGAGAAGTCTGGCCAAAATGAAGATTGGCCTCCTATATTTATATTGTTTCTTCCAGACTACTTGGGACGACTTCTCATTCTTGATGCTAATTACTTAGTATATAACATTTCCTTTTTTTCCGACTTCTTCTCTTGGAGGTTGATAACCTAATACAAATTCTTCTCTTAAGTTGACTTGTCTTCTAGGGTTCTTAACCAATTATTTAGGGTTTCTTCTTGCTTCCTGGAATATTCTATTCTCATCAGGTTTACACGTGGAGGTAAATACCTCCCGCAACTACCATAATATCAACAATGAGAACCTCTCAAGAGAAAGAGAAAAGATCTGATATATCTGCAAACATTATCACAATATAACATAAACTGAAAATTTAAGGATGCAACTAGCTAAACGAATCATTCACTTAGCGGAAATCAAAGTAAGATAACAATGAAGAGATAAGGAAAAAAATTGATTTCCATTAACAAAGTGTCTTAAATATGGTTTACACAGTAGGAAAAAAATCTTTGTTATATTAAAATATAAAAACCAGAGGTCTCTCCCATACCATTCCAACCTGAAAAATTAAATCAACTTTAAAAGGGTGGATCAACAAGGAAAAGCAAGAAGGAGGGTAGCAAACAATCTGCAAAGTCATTCCATTGGGCATGGAGTCAACACATCCTACATATCAAAGGCACTCAAGCTCATACCAGACCAAAAGGGATATGATGATGGATGGAGGTATAAGAAGGATAGAAAAAAGAAGAATATCATCAAGAAAATATCCTCTCTGCAAAAATGACTTAAAAGATTACTAGAACATAAATCATGAAAGGAGGCAATTACTACAAATCATTTGCAGCTCATGAATCTCCTGCCTCATGAAAAACCATTGATCTTCAATGCCTTCAATGAAATTCAAGCAAGATGACAAGGTAAAATGATAATAAAGAACATAAAATCTGATAAACAACTCTCATGAATCTCTAATGGCAGAAATGATAATTACAACAGGCCCTCAGGCTGACAAATACACAGATAAACTGCCCTTGCATCTCTCTCAAGCTCTCTTAGATCATGAATCCAACCCTTTTCTTCTCAAAATCCCTTTCATTTATAGTGAATGATCTCTCTCTACCATAAGGAGGTCGAAACCAAGGAGCTACATAGCATCCTCCTCCATTTAGGAGTATTTTTACAAAATATTCCACCAAAAACTTAACAAAATCCTATTTTTTAGGATCTTGTCCATTGTGATAAATTCTTATTGAAACAGTTCATGCTACTTGATATGAAGATGGAACACATTTCCCTCATGTCTAAATAACTCCTAGGATACCATTCAAACCTTCCTTCACAACTGGCATCCTTCCCATAGCTTGGATTGGTCGGACTGTTAGAGTTCACAGTGCCTGTGACAACATGCGTTGTGAACTTTCCTGTAGGTGATGTTTTTTGCTTTTCTCCAAAAATATGCAGTGGGTCAGGCTAAAATTTTGTCAGCAAGTCAAAAACACGATGTTTTTCCTCCACACCAAATTTCAGAGGAACCCAGATGGGCATTCAAAAGTTATGAGAAAAACAACATCCTTTGATGTGTGTTAATTTCTTAAAAACTGTCAAAAATACCAGTTTGCAGCGCCGGCACTGCGGACTTTCCTATAGCAACCTATTTTATTTTTTCAAAGATTCAACACCTCAAAACTTATTTCAGGAGTCCATACATGCTACAAAACTCCATTATCTTGATATATAATCGTTTAAAGTTGAATTTGAAAGGATGCAAAAGATGAAAGTTTCAACAATCCTAGAACAAAGTGTTTGCAACACAGCTCACAACGCCAATATGAAAACCAGCCAAAACACCTTTCTCAACCCTCAAACACGATGAACAATATCATGGAGTACCAGGTGAATCTAGGCTTGATGCTGAAATATTTGAATTAGCACAGAGGTGTCTGCAAGCTGTCCAAGTTCACAACACCTGTCACTAGTTCGCAGTGCCTGATTCAAACAAGATTTGCATGCTTTGAGGAAACTGTTAGGATGTCCAAAGACCTGATCCCTGAAAATTTGTTAAAAATAGGCTCTGGAAACAATGAAATCCCTTAGCATGACAAAAAGGTAATGATGGAAATGAATGAATGGAGCACTTGAGTACGATGTGAACTCTCTTAGTGAGTTGGAATCACATACAACTGTCTTTAACTTGACATTTAAACAGATGGATGATGAAAAAGAGAAACTTTTATACAACTGAGAGGTGACATGTCACGGTAATGATGTAAGGATCAAAGGCGTGACTCAAAAACAAAACCAAAGTGGTTCTTTTTTACCCCTATAATTCTATGTGCTAACATCTGGCTCCATAGGGGATGGCATGCTCCTTGTGAGCTGCCAAGAACCTGCAGTTCCAATGCCTTATCCATCCCATCTCTACAATACGTACTTTGTCTATGCCTTGAGAGAACCTCTGATCATTTATTGACAACCGAAAAACACTCATTGCAAACCAAATGCTTGCATAGCAAGATTATTTATATACATTCCTACACTAATCTATCCAACTGAGCTTCTTTGCTTAATTGAAGTCATACTTCCAATGCAACTAGGTGAGTATCGAATTGATGAAAATAACTCCTTCCATGCAACTGTTCAAAAGATTTTTCAAGTGATATGAAGCTTGCATCAAGAGGTTAGTAAGCAATGGATACTTACAACTATGATCTGAAATCATACCAACAATTGGATCATTAGAAACCTTTGAAAAATATAACTCTATGTAAAAATCCACAGGATCATGAAACTTATGAAGAGACATTTTTAATGGGTTAATAAAACCATCTTGCTCCTCTGTGAAGATTGATTCATCAATAAAATGATGGTCCTCATATACTTTATAGCTACTCATATGTTGTTTGATGTTTGTTGCAAGTGCAAGTATAGAAATGATAAAGAGAATTACATTGTTGCAAGTGCAAGTACATTTCCTTACTGATCCTTGGAGTTTTCTGCTCATCAATAGGTGATAAAGAGAATTCCAATTGTTGCTGCAATTATTCCTTATCTCCTTCATTGTATTCCCATGTCTCGGATTCAAAATTGTCACATGTTGATATATCGATTTGCTCATTGTCATTTGAATACTCAAAGGAAACAATTTGATTTTCATGACAACTTAAAATAGTAGATACATTTGATACAATGTCAAAAGTATCTACATTCTGGCTATCACTTTGAAGATCATCAACCTCTTGATCATAATGAAAAGTGTCTTCTACTGCAGCATACTCTTTATGACTATTTGATCCTTTACTCAACAAATCGAATTCATAACAACATTCTTGATAAAGGAAATCAGCTGCAAATTTCTCTTTGCAAAATAAACAAAATGCAGCATGAAAATGTCTTGGTGAAGTAATACAAGCAACCAGGAATGTCTGAAGCAACGAGTGTTACACATTATTTTTAAGTGTCCCTATGATCGTTAATGATAAGCCTATCTATTGCCTTTAGAGGAGTCACAGTGGCTGAGTTCCTGAAGAGAGGAAGAAGAACTTTCACGAGAAAAGAAGTTGCTTTTTCTATGTAAAAACCTTATAAAAGAAATATGCAGCGAGTTGCTATATGGGCCGGTGGAAATGATAATTTCCATGAGGAGTTGCTATATAGGCGAGGGAGTGCGGACTTTAGCGAGTTACTATATAGCGAGTCGGAAATGACCAATTTCCGCTTGGTTGCTATATAGCGAGAGTCTTGGCTCTTAATACGATGGAAAAAGCGTCGTTTCTGAATTCTGAAGAGCTTCTTGGGTGGTGGCATCCAGAGCGGTTTGGATCTTACTTTCGCTTTCATGATTTGAAGTGGGATCATCCTAACCTCCTCATCCTATCTTCTTGACTTATAAGGAGAAGAGTTCTCATGGAGAAAGGGGGTTCATAGCTTTGGTGAGCTTTGTGAGCTTGAGCTTGTGGTTTTCTTTCTCAAGATAGATTGTTGACATTTATCAGTTCTATGGTCTCAGAATTCTTGGACTCAAAGTGTGTGGCAAGGCGAAGGGCGGTTGATGACCTTATGACATCAAGGTTATGGTTGTAATATCTCTTTCACGTTTAATATGATCTGATAGTACGATTCTTTCCTATAAAACTTGTTTGTTTTTATTGTATGATTCCTTGATCACATACATAGGTTTATATTGAGTTTATGCTATCACTATCATTTGGTTGGTTTTTGTGTTGTTTTTTGACTACACAAACCTTTGGAGTGAAGCGGGAGCAACAGACTATAGGAAGCTGATTATAAGGTATGTTGCTTATTCTTGCCTCTTAGTAAATTCAATATTTAAACTTAAAGAAAGCGTCATGTGCATCATGTTTGTTCTAGATCGAGGTGGATCTAGGAGGATTTGTGTCGCACTTACAGTTTATCCATAAACAAGGAGATATCTACACCAATCACGAGATGCTCCATCCAAAGAGTATGTAAACAATTTGATGAGGAAATCTTCATGTATAGATTTTAGCTTAAGCATGCACTCGTGAAAATCTAGTAAAACCTCAATAGCATTTCCCAATTTTTCCCCTCTAAACCTAGGAAGGCATCCTTCCCATTCACTTCTATTAGGCACGAGGTTTGGAAAACCAAACATATTTGAGAAATCACAAAATGCATACCTATGAAAAGAGATCTTGTCCATTTCAAACCGGTGGAGTCACCCATAGATTCATCTATGATGAAGTTGGAGTCGTCAGGTAGAATATTGCAGTCAAGCTGGTGTCCTGCTCCTCTCTACCATCAGGAGCTAGATCTGATGGATTTATCGTTCTTCCAGGGAATATTTCTTCACTTTCATCCGCTTGATGCAATAATATTATGAGATTCACACCGAATTTGCCATGAGTGCAATTCCATTACCCATCAAAATTTATAGATAATTGTTTATATCAAAAGGTGACAAATGGAGTGAGGGAAAACTCAGAAAATTTGTCAATCACAGAAGGCAATCCCAAAGTATAAACCAACAAGTAAGACTTTAGACAACTTTAAATCATGGTTTTAAAGATTAAATGAGGGTGGAAGATCAGATAAAAAGTGTGGAATATATCTATCATCTACATCAGTTAGCAGGATAGCTATATGAACACGACTCTGTGAAATAAGAACCTCTAAAGACAAAGAGCAAAGCTATGATATATCCTCAAACATTATCACAATATAACATATACTAAAATAAGGATGCAACCAACTAAAATAATCATTCACTTAGCTGAAATCAAATTAAGATAACAATGAAAGTGAGGAAAAAGGCGATTTCTACCATTAACAAAGTGTCCTAAAATCTAGTTTACAGTAGGAACAAAATCTACGTTATATGACAATATGAAAACCGGAGGTCTATCCATACCATTCTAACTGAAAAGAAAATTAAATCCAATTTTAAAGATGGATCAACAAGGAAAAACAAGAAGGAGGGTAGCAAACAATCTGCAAAGTCAATCCGTGGGCATGGAGTCAACGCATCCTACAGATCAAAGGAACTCAAAATCATACCAGACAAAAGGGCTATAATTGATGGATGGAGGTATAAGAAGGATAAAAAATAAGAAGAATATCATCAAGCAACGATCCTCTCTACAAAAATGACTTAAAATATTACTAGAACAAAGATCATGAAAGGGGGCAATTACTACAAATCATTTGTAGCTCATGAATCTCTTGCCTCATGAAAAACCATTGATCTTCAATGCCTCCAATTCCATTCAATTAATATGACAAGATAAAATGATAATAAAACACACAAATTCTGATAAACAACTCTCATGAAACATTAATGTGAGAAATGCTAGTGCTTGAGACCCTCGGACTTTACAAGTACCTGAATAAGCGCCCTGGCTCTCTTGTATGATGAATCCAGCCCTTTTCTTCTCAATCCATTTCATTTATAGTTAATGATCTCTCTCTACCTAAGGAATTATAAGCAAGGATCTACATAGGATCCTCCTCCATTTATAAGTCTTGTTACAAAATATTCCAACAAAACTTAACAAAATCCCATTTTTGGGGATCTTGTCCATTGTGATAAATGCTTATTGAAACAGGTCATGCTACTTGATATGAAGATGGAACACATGTCTCTCATGTCCAAATAACTCTGAGGAGACCATTGAACCTTCCTTTCACAGGTTGGCATCCTTCCCATAGCTTCGAGATTGAATTGAGATGACTAGAGTTTACAGCACTTTTGACAACATTTGTTGTGAACTTTCCTATAGGTGATTTTTTTTTATCTTTTGTCCAAAAATATGAAGTGGGTCAGTCGAAAACACCATGTTTTTCCTCCACATAAAATTTCATAGGAACCCATATGGGCATTCAAAAGTTATGAGCGTCCTCACGTTATGTGCTAATTTCTTAAGCATCAAAATGCCGGTTCCGCAATCGACGGCTGCGAACTCTGTATGCTTATTTGTTTTATTTTCCAAAGCTAACCTCAAAACTTATGTCGGGATTCGCCATGCCACAAAGCTCCATTATCTTGATATATAATGCGTTAAAAGTTGAATTTGAAAGGATGCAAATGATGAAAATTTGAACAATCCTAGAACAGAGTGTTTGCAACACAATTCGCAGCACCAATATGAAAACCATCCAAAACCCCTTTCTCAACCCTTTAACATGATGAACACTCTCATGGTGTACCAGGTGGATCTAGGATTGATGTTGACATCTTTTTGAATTATCCGCGAGGAGATTAATGCACTTAATTGTCCAACCTCGACTCTCTCCTTCAGCAATTTCTGATTGAAGTTTGCGAAGCCTATCACCAATTCAACCTTATTAAAACAATATTTTCATGCTTCGAGGAGACTGTTAGTATGTCCAAAGACCTGATCCCTGGAATTTGTTAAAAATAGGCTCTGTAAACAATGTAATCCCTTAGCATGACAAAAAGGTAATGATGGCAATGAATGAATGGAGCACTTGAGAGTGCATTTGAACTCTCTAGTGAATTGGCAGAACATACAATTGTCTTTAACTTGAAATTTAAATAGATGGATGATGAAAAAGAGAACCTTTTATACAACTAAGATGTGACATGTCATGGTAATGATGTAAGGATCAAAGGTGTGACTCAAAACAAAACCAAAGTGGTTCTTTTTTATGCCTACAATTCTATGTGCTAACAAGGGGGTTTTACCAAGTCTTCTTCGACAATATAACAAGGGATCTCACATCCTCTAGTGCTCACGCCACTAGGGACAAGTCCACACATTGTGCTCAACCATAGGGACATCACTCTCAAAAGATCAACTCAACAAAGTCCATGAAGTTACTATCACGGAGAGCCATCTCAAGTCGACTCAGCTAAGTCCATAGGATGCGAAAGGAGACCATCTCATGTCGTCTCAAATCAATCCAGAGGAGCGCGACAAAAGACCACACGTCATCAACTTCGATCGGAGAGAACGACCTAAATACTCATGAAGTTGCAATCAACAACACATAGGTAGTGCACAAGTCTGGAAGAGGAGCAATAGCCCTGATGGGTACAACACACTCTTGTTCAACATCTTGGTACTCTTACTTATGCTTCACCTTGGAAGGTGCGGCTCTCTTAGTTTATCTATTGGTTCTGATGTGGCTTACTAGAATCATTCTATCTAGAAAATGTTAAGGTTATCAGGGGTGGATTTGTGCTTATGGTTGGGTGACGATGGTGTAGCATTGTCTATGGTGAAAGCGAGCACAATATTCTAACATAGCCTCATTAATTTTATCACTAGGTTATGGATTAAGAGTTGATATAATCAACATTATTTTACATTACTTTAGGTGACTAAGGTTGGCCTAAGCATTTATGTGGGCAAATACCCCCCTAATAAAGGGAAACACCTCTCCTCATGAGTTGTAAAATCATATTGATTAATCTTGTGATTGATTCTTTAGCATGTGAGCACCTATCTCTCTTGTTCATGGGTTATCTCTCTCTTTCTCTTGAGCACTCTTATTTATATGATCTACTATTGATTAGTGAAGTTATAAATCTGAAGTGTTTTACTTTCTTGGATTAGGGTTTGCCAAAGTTGTCATTGTAGATGTATGACTTCAACATGGTATCGAAGCCAATTTGACTCTTCCCTATCCAATCTTATTTCCATTATGAAACTAGGGTTTTCAAAGATTTTTTGAGACATCGACAAATTTATAAGGCTCTTTTCACTAGTGCCTTCCTTCTTTGGCATTTTTTGATTTTTTTTCAAGGGAGTTAAATGGGATTCTTTATCGAAATTTTCCCTTTTTAGGCTAGTGCTCTCCTCCCCTATGGGTTTTCATTCCTAAATTTTCCCTTTTTAGGCTAGTGCTCTCCTCCCCTATGGGTTTTCATTCCTATTTCTAGTCACCAACACGTTTTTAGGGTTATTTTACCCTCTTCACCACCAACACCCTCCTCTTTTGGTGAATTTTTAGTTTTTCCAATGCAGTTGAGGGATTTGTTTTGCAGATCAGTACTCTTATAAGGAAACACATTGTATCTTTCTCTCTATTTCAACCAATATTCACTATTGTTTTTTGGAACATTGTTGTTTTATTTTTCTCTTTCCTAAAGACCTTTGCTAGAGGCATTATCATTGCAAACCTGAGAGTTCATCATTTATTCTTTAGGGACTTTAAGAGGGTCCACCTATCATATTTCATCTAGAGGATTTCTTAGCGACAATATTTTACAGGTTATACAGTTGATTCGAGAGACTATTGACTAGTGGCATTTGTCTTTAGGGCTATAGAACTAGGGTTTCTACATCATCTTTATTTTAGGGATTCAAGCCCTCTTTTTGGTCCCTATAGTAGACTCTCTTAAAGTATTCATAGAGACTTTATTTCATTGGAGATGATGGACAATTTATTTGACACATGTATGGCAATGTACTTTGTCCACTGAGGTGTGTTGGCTTCAGAGGTTGATATTCCTTGTATAACATAGTTACCAACTTGACAAAAACTCTCTCTCCAGAGTTAGTCATTTTTTAAAGGTTGCATCTAGTGGTTTTTTTTACCTTCATTTCAAAAAGTGGTGCTATCAGTAACATCCATTTTTTTTGGAGGTTAAAATTACAAAATTTTGCAACTATGATATGTAATGTTGTAAACAAAAAACCTTAAAGTTGACCTTGGAAACAAAAATGGGTTCTCTTTGTAGCACCCCTTTTTTTTAGAGGTTGAAGTTACAATTCGTTTGAAACCATGGCCTTGAAAACTAGTACCATTGCGAAAAAAAACCTTAAAATTGATTCTCGTATAATAAAGTGTTGTTTCTACTAACACCCCATTTTTTATTTTGAGGTTAAAATTACAACTTGTTTGATACATTGACCTTGACAACCAATGATGACTGCTAACCAAAACCTCAAAAACAACACTCGAATCAAAACATGGTGCTATATGCAACACCTTTTCTTTTGCTTTTGGGCCTAAAATTGATAAACTAAAGGAAACCTTATTTAAACAAATTAAAATTAAAATGATCATTTTGAATTAAAAATAAAAATAATATTTTTTTTTAATGAGATTTTTTAAAAAGGAGGTTTTTTTTTAATGTCAAAGATTAAAAATAGAAAATAAAAAGACACACATAAAAAAAAAAAAAAACTTGTTTAAAAAACAAACACTAAATATTAATTATTATTTTACACATGCATACATACATACAACTTGAGTGGGCCTAATGGTTAATAACATGTGCTTCCTCCTTGGAGGCCGCATGTTCAAATCCATAGGGGTGAAGGATATGTATACCTCCGTAAACATTAGCAATCAAATCGTTGTGCGGAGGGGATCACGTATCTCACAAACAAGGAGGTATCATACACCAATTTGATACTTGGCTTGACTGTGACCTTAAAAACAGTATATATATATATATAATACTTGTTTAAAACAATAAAAAAATTATTAAAAAAAACACACCTATTTTGGGGAGGAGAGCGATTCCCATAATCACTCTTCCCCCACACCATAACCCTACAACCTCCCCTGCTCACCCCCTCCCCCTTTGCCTCCCCTGCCACACTAATTCGTTACCTGCATGTTGCTCCCCTCCCCCTCAAAGCCACATCCCCCATCATCCCCTTCGCCCGCATGTAACCCTCAAGTGGCAAATTGTAAACCTATCGCTTAAAGGAGTGGTGTGAAGAGGGGAGTAGAGCAGTTGTTAAGGGTATATTTTTGTTTTTGTTTTCGTTTTCTTTTTGTTTTGTTTTGTTTTTTAAATAAGTTTTTTTAATATTTTTTTTGGTTTTTAAAAATAAGTCCTTTTTTAATTTTAAATTTATTATTATTTATATTTAATTTTTAAAATAAGTTTATTTTAATATGATCTATTTTATTATAATTTTTTTAAATTTTAGTTTTTTTTAATAAACAAATCTTAGAAATTGTTTTAAAAGAAATTTAATTTAAAATGTTTATTTTTATTTTTATTTTTCACAATTTATTAAACTACCTTTTTTCATAGTTTTTTAATTTTAGGCCCAAAACAGAAAAAAAAAAAGTGTTGCGGATAACACCACGTTTTGATTCGAGTGTTGATTTTGAAGTTTTGGTTCGCAGTGACATTAATTGTCAATACCATTGTATCAAACAAGTTGTAATTTTAACCTAAAAATGAAGGTGCTAGTAGCAGTGTCACCTTTTGATTTGGGGATCGATTTTAAGGTTTTTATTTGCAATGGTATTAGTTGTCAAGGCCACAGTTCAAAGGAATTGTATTTTTAACCATGAAAAAAAGTGGGTGCTATTGGGGTACCCCTTTTCATTTTGGGAGTTGATTTTAAGTTTTTTGTTTGCAATGATATTGATTGTAAAGACCATGATTTCAAACAAGTTGTAATTTTGACCCTAGAATAAAATGGGGGTGATTCTAGGAGCACCACTTTTTGATTTGAGAATTGATTTTAAGGTTTTTAATTGCAACTTTATAGGGATTTAAAACCATGTTGGAAAAAGTTTGTAATTTTATCCTCGAAAAATTAGGTGATTTCGATAACACTAGTATTTTTATCCACGGGTTGATTTTGGTGTTTTTTTACACAAAAATATGGGTTTTTAGGGATAAAGTTCTCGTTTTGAGGTCATAGTTCTCATCAAATCGATAACTATGTGGTATTGAATCCCCCTTATTTGTGTTAAATTTGGCATCATCGACAATCATTCTCCAATGAGAGGCCATATGGGCCACCCTGAGGCTAGCCAGGGAGATTTGGAGAATCAACCAGTCTTGTGAGGTATTGACAAAAGCCAGGGGGAACGTACAACCTCTGTGAGTCAAACCAAAAGTCAGAACAAATGAGATGCTATGTGATTCTAATGCAAAATTCAAGGGGAACGTACAACCTCTGTGAGCATAGACAGTCTAGTGCAAAATTTAGGGGGGATGTACAACCTCTGTGAGCATAGACAGACTAGTGCCAAAGTCCGGGGGAACGTACAACCTCTATGAGCCTAGTCAAGCCTTGTGAGCCATGAGAAAAAGTCAAGGCATCTAGCAAAAGTTAGGTTGAATATAAAATTCCTATGAGCTAGAAACAAACGATATTCCTAATATTGCAAATGATATAAAT
>SNQJ01S0160126.1:3554-21763 GCA_010110895.2 Picea sitchensis
CCTTATGGTGAAATCCCTCACGGGAAGACACTTTGTGGATTGAATTATCCTAGAAAAATGATTAGAGGACCCATGCTCTCATTATTGTCTTATCATGATTGATAAGGTGCACAAATGGATGAACTCCAAAGTGGTCCACTTATGGTGAAATCCCTCACGGGAAGATGCATTTTGGATTGAGTGATCTTGGAAGAATGGTTGGAGGACCCATGCTTGTATGTGGAATAATGATATGAAGATCAAGAAAATTGTTGGTGAAACTATCCTATATGGATAGTGTTTTTCATGTCATTTTTGGTGGTATGTGGAATGTCACATAACGCCTCATGGTTTCAGAGTTATGGCCTTACGAGAATGAAGAATCCCCACATGAAGGATTGAAGTCCCCAAGGTCAAGATGTCAAAGTGGCCTAAAAGAAGAAATCATTATTTAAATCATAAAATAAAGTGACAAAGTCAAGGTGGATTATTTAAATAATAAACAGACGTGACAAAATCAAGAAATGATAAAGTAAGGTGACATAATCAAGAAGGAATATTTAAATCATAAAGTATTGGAGAAATTTCTATTTACGGAAAGTGGTTAACCCTAAAATAAGGAAAATAGGTTAAGTGTCCTAGAAATGGGTTAATATTATTTAAATGATAAATTAAAGTGACAAATTCAAGGTAGATTATTTAAATAATAAAGAGAAGTGACAAAATCAAGAAATGATAAAGTAAGGTGACAAAATCAAGAAGGAATATTTAAATGATAAAGTATTGGAGAACTTTCTATTTATGGTAAGTGGTTAACCCTAAAATAAGGAAAATAGGTTAAGTGACCTAAAAATGGGTTAAGTCACCTGAAAATGGGTTAAGTGACCTAGAGGATGAAAGTATAAATAAGATAGCAATGGTCTCTTGTAGATCATCTGTTTTGTGGATCAATGAAGAGCTTCTTGTGAGAATATCTTTTGGAGTATTGATGGAGAGATTCTTGAGCATTTTTGGTGTGGAACACTTGAGAATATTGAACATATATAGGTGACTGAGTTAACCAAAGGAAATATAAGCCTAATTTCAGAGGGAAGGTGAATAAAAGAGGGCCGAAATTCAAGGGAGGATAAATTATTTTCATGATGCTTTCTAAGGTATGTTATTTACAGGTCATCTCACCATTTTCACAATAAATTTTTTTCTATAATGATTCAGACTGTGATATTGATATGCCATTGTGGAAACATATCCAAGTATATGTGGTAAAAAAATTCATCTTGTGGGTCATTTCATTTTTGGAGATACACTTCATGGAAAATAGGGTTTGTGGCTAGTCCTGAAACTAGTCTAAAACATGTGTTTCGGGTACAAACATCATAACTTCTCCATGACAAATCCAAATTTAGTGATACCAATTGTTTTGGTTAGATTACATTCTTTAGTATTCTTTGTACAAATTTCAGATCGATTCAACAAATATTCTGTGTGGGGCACGCTCTACAAGGTCTCTCTCTAGAATAATCCATAATTCAGCAAGGTATGTCATTTTTTCTATAACTCCTTTTATGAGAGGTTTCAAGTAGTGAAACCTAGAGTAAATGCATAAAACACACTAAATCAAATTGTGTATCAGTTTCAGATCTTTATTCATTACAGGTACAAAGTTATGATTATTTCAAGTTAGGGTTGTTGACTAATCCAAAGCTAGTCATGGTTGAGACAAGCAGTTGATGAGTTGGCACATACATGAGGTGTATAGTTTATGATGTTGGTACATATTGATGAGTCATTGTTTATGAGTATTTGACACATGATTGGAATATACTTGTTACATGGTTGGATGCACTTGTTTATAGTAGAGGTTGATTACACGTTGTTTAGCACAGGTTGGTGCATGGTTGATGCACTTATTTATGGTACAGATTGATATCTGTTGAGGATTGTTGAATCATCTCAGTTGGTTCTGAGGGTGTAATTTGAGAATTTCATTATAGATCTGGTGCTCTTGTAGAGTTGAACTCTATTTAGTTGTTGCTGAAAAACCCCAAGTATTGTAGTCTGTAATAAAAAGAAAATTGTACATACATCTTCTATTGTTTGTGTTCCTTGTGGTGATGACTTGTTGATGATATATTGCTGATATATGTTGCTGATATGTTTTGAAATTTAATTGGTTATAAATGAAAACAATGAGTAATGATTTAATGGTGATTGTTAACTAAAGAGTTTTGGGAAAAAGAGCCCTACACTGCTCACCCCCCCTTCTCAGTGTAGTCAGTGTGTCCAACACATATGGCCCCTCCCCCCCCCCTCACATCTCTCTCAATTCCCCAATACCCAATATAGTTACGTACCCAATCTAGTTACATACCACATCGAACAACACAACATTTCTATCATCCTTCTTTTGTATCTTCTTCTTGATCATCCAACTCAATATATGTATCATCAACTAGTCCAGAAAAAATGTTGAAAGGATTGATGATATCATCATCATCATCAATGTAATTTTCGAGCATATCTTCATCAATATCATCATCAATAAATGGTGCATTGTCTCCTACGCCTTGTTCATCTTCTCCGCCTTCTTCATCTGTAAACCCATATTCTTCATGCTCTAGCTCTACATCATCATCTTCTTCAATATCATCTTCCTCACCTACAATACACTTTATTGGCCTTCATCTTGGATCATATCTAAAAACAAATGACCAATCCTTCTTACCTAGAACCTTTGAGTAAAATACTTGTTCACATTGACTTGGAAAAACATAGAGGTCGTTTTTTTTTTCAAAAAAAGTTGTTTTAATCATCAAAAACCCGTTGGCATGTTGAATAATGGTTCTTTCCTCATAATTTTGATTCATTCGTAACCTATACCATTTGACATTGAACAAAACTAATTTGAAATAATTAAAGTCACACTCAATTATATATTTAAAAAACCCATACTATCTATTTTCCGATTCTCGAGGACATCTGTCACTCCTAGAGGAAACATTAGTGACTTGGAATACTGCAGTTATCCCACTATCAGAATCTTTTTTGGTTTCATCCAACTGTTTGATGCAAAATTTACGACCACTGCACCACATAGCCTTGTGGTGTTTCAGCTGCAATATGCCAGACATGTAAAATATGCATTGTCAATTAATAATAAACAAATTTATATAACTTGGAAAGTATAATATATATGAAAACAACACACCTACAATCACATTAATATAATATAAAATAACTAAATAAAATGGGTGAATTTGTTTTCCTTTCCATCTTTCAAACAATATGCTAAATCTATTTCCCTCTGCGTAACATCAGAATCTCCATTAGGATGAGATTCTCTAACCAATTCAAACAACTCTTTCCATTATAACCTACCGCCATAACATTCTTTACATCTATCAATCCATACCTTTGTCCAGTCAAGATTGTTTTCAATGTATAAATGTAGTGCATCCCAATCTTGAGAAACTGACTGATCAAAAAGTCACAATTCACCAATATTAAATATTAGTTATAACCATGGTAAATATTAATAAATGATGAAAGAATAAAAATTAAATGAGTATGATGAGATACAAAAAAAATTGATAAATTTATATTTATTAAGAATATTCACAATTTGCCCGCAGGGGTGTACACTGATTGGCAAGTGCCGTGTAAATGGAAGGAAATGTGTAAAGGATGTCTAAAGCTCAATTCTCACCCCGATTTACTTGTGCTCCATTCTTGCGGGCTATGTGGAGAACCTAGGGTTATAGTGGTAGCCGAAGGGTATCAACCCTGTGTCACATGAGTACGAGAACCGAGAGTTGTCGATCCCCTTAGTATAAATAAATAAAATAAAATAAATAAATAAATCCATAATTTAATTACCTCTCACATTCTTCGTTATACCTTTCCCCAACAGTTTCTCCCTTTTAAAAAAAATTATGGAGTTCACATCCCAAATGAAATCCACTACATGCATAGCTTGTGCTACTAATTTAGGAAGATATTGACTAATATACACCATGGATTCATATTGTTAGAATATGATGGATGTGCTCATTTTACCATCCACAATAGCACTATTTTCACCCAACCATAGGCTGAAGCCACCCTCTGAGCACCTTAACCTTGATAGAGAATCATTCTGGAAGAAAACGCTAGGCTAGATATCCAGAAAAAGGGTAGCACACCTTTCTCCAAGGATAGTGCACCAAACAAGAGTTGATCAGATAGTCCAAACCATAGCCAAGAGATAGTCCAAGCCAAAATGTAATATTCTAGCTGCAGCAGCTACAAGGACAACTCTCCTCCAAACTTGCACACAAACTGGATAACTACAGTGCACACAAGTGAGCCCTGCAGTTCTTCCAATGCCTGGAAGAATGAAGACTGACTTCCTGTATTTATACTAATTTTGGCTAACTGCCTGGGCCGACTTCTCATTTTGGGTGCCTATTTACTTATTATATAATATTTCTTCTGGTTGACTTCTTTTCTTGGAGGCTAATAACCTAATACAAATTATCCTCTTGAGCTGACTTGTCTTCTAGGGTTATTATCCAACTCATTAGGGTTTCTTCTTGCTTCCCGAAATATTCTATTCTCATTAGGTTTTACACATGGAGGTAAATACCTCCCATAGCTACCATAATATCAATGCTCCATCCTAGATAGGGAGGTATTACAGGTAATGGTATTGAGCACAAACATACCATTCACCTAGTAGCATCAACATAGTTGTATAGACTATCTCATGACTATATCATGAGCACCATCACCATTACTGTCATCAGTTGCATCATCTCTCGAAGTCATACTCCATCTGAGTAATTAGGCATGATGTTGGATAAGTCACTCAATCCACAGAGTGACACAAGATACATTCTTCTAATCTGAACATATGTCCTAGAAGAATATATGTCCTGAACCATTTTTCATCTGGGAAAACGTTGTCTATTGATCATCCATCTAGTTGATAATCATTTCCAACACTGATGATAGTCTTCAAGGAAATCAAAACAATATCATTCAATAGAACACAACTGTGTCTATCCATAGTAGTACACAACTACAATCCAGTGGTACACTACCACACCAAGTAGCATACAGGTATTTGATCAGTGACATATAGTCACAAACAGTGTAACAAATCCACCATAGTAGTATAGATGTAATGTCTAGAGACATACAATCTTCATAAAAATCATCTGATATCAACCTGCATAGAAAAAATGTTATGATATAAATTGAATCATCTGGGCCATTCTTCCACTCACATCTTTGAGCTATGGAAGAGCATCTGCCTTCAGAAGTTCAAACATTAATGATGAGATATCTGGACTATTATTCTAAAGAAAGGAAGAATAACTATCCTGATTTCTAAGCCTGGACCATTCCCCGCCCTAGGACATTCCTCCGACACTAAACAAGTGTAACCTAGAGAGACTGATTCTACCCTAAGGAATGCCTATCCTGATTACTGAACCTAGACCATTCACCTATCTAGGCCATTCCTCCAGCACTAAACAAAGTGCAACCTGGAAAGAATGAATCTTCCCTAGGGAGTGACTGTCCGGATCATTTCCTAAGGAAATGACTATCCTACACCAACCTCCAAAAAGGACCATTCTTCAAAACTTCTCACAACTATGAGATTCGAAGGAATGATTGTCTGATGAGGCGGACCAGTATTCTTGATTAACCATCAAGCGGAGAGACTGTACTAGACCATTCCCCATGTTAACCACAATGGGAAATTGCTATCTATGGTACATCAACAATCCATTGAACCATTTTCATTACAAAAATGACTATTCGATATGGACCATTTTCTGAACTGGAAAGTACAATTGATGCTTTATGTGTCTCCTTCCTTTTCTTTAGCTCGGGACAATGATTCTTGTAGTGACCATATTTTCGACAGTTGAAGCATTGTATTTTTGACATATCCTTTTTTGATTTGTCTTCCTTTCAAACTTCCTTTTGTTCCTGAAATTATTGAATCTTGTTGTGAAGGCTTGATCATTGTACTTCTTTTGAGGTTTATCTTTTCCACTAATCCTTGATTCTTCTTGAGCACTGCAAGTCCAAAGTTCTTCAAATGTAGGATAATTCTTCCTTGTATTAATGCTTGCGGCAAATGCATCCCATGTCCTAGGAAGACCATTGAGTACTATGTTTACCAATTCCTTCTCTGAAATGATATCTTCAATAGCTTGTAGTTGATATCTTAACTGAGAGATTCTCATAAACTATGATGTTATGATGTCATCATCATTCATATCCATGTCACAGAGCTCATTCTTCAGACTCATTACTTGTCCAATGTTTCTGACTGAGAAGAGGTTTGTTAGGGCATCGTACATATTATTTGATGAGTCAATATGGGAGATGTAGGATATCAAGTGATGTTTTATGGAGTCCATTATGATACTCATGGCATTGATGTCATCAGCTTTGAACTTCTCCATAAATTCAACGTTCTGAGGTTCCTTCTCTTTTCCTTCTTCAAACTCTAGTTCTGCGATCTTTCCTTTTACGATATCCAACACTTTATTCTTAGCAAGGATGGGGTCAATCCTTGTCTTCCATGCTCTGAAGTTAGAAGCTCCATCTAACTTGTTTCTGACTTCATAGAGTAAGTCATGGATGCTTTGCTTTGGTCAACCCTAGATTTGACCAAAAACTCAAATTTGATGTCTTGGATTGTTGAGAGTACCAAGAGATGCGCTAGGCTAGGGTGCATTGGTCTATTTGGTAATTAGGTCAATCCATTCACTTAAGGTGCCTCAATGAGAGGATTAGGGTTTATGCAACTACACCTGCTAGTAACCATAGCAACAGTGCTTTGATGACTGCTCCTGCTAAAAACCCTAGCGATAGTTCTTCAATGAGCTCAATATCCTTATGGATATGATCCCTTCCAATGGTTATACTGAATGAAGGATTTGTGGGCCCATAACCTGTTATAATATGATGGATGTGATCATTTTACCATCAACAATATCACTATTGTCACCCAACCATAGGCTGAAGCCACCCTTCGATCACCTTAACCTTGACAGAGAATCACTCTGGAAGCAAACCCTAGGCTAGATATCCAAACAAAGGGTAGTGCACCTTTCTCCAAGGATAGAGCACCAAACAAGAGTTGATCAGATAGTCCAAACCATAACCAAGATATAGTCCAAGACAAAATGTAATCTTCTAGCTGCAACAACTGCAATGTAAGTTCTCCAATAGACTTGCACAGAAACTGGCTAACTACAGTACGCACAAGTGAACCCTGCAGTTATGACAATGCCTGCTAGAATGAAGACCGACCTCCTATATTTATACTAATTCTGGCTAACTATCTAGGCTGACTTCTCATTCTGGGTGCCTATTTACTTAGTACATAATATTTCTTCTGGCTGACTTCTTCTCTTAGAGGTTAATGACCTAATACATATTATCCTCTTGAGTCAACTTGTCTTCAAGGGTTATTATCCTACTCATTAGGGTTTCTTCTTGCATCCCAGAATATTCTATTCTCGTTAGGTTTTACACCTGGAGGTAAATACCTCCCGCAACTACCATAATATCAACAATCCCTCCTAGCTAGGGAGGTATTACATGTAATGGTCTTGAGCACAAACATACCATTCACCCGATAGCATCAACATAGTTGTATAGACTATCTCATGACTAGATCATGAGCACCATCACCATCAGTGTCATCAGCTACATCATCTATCGAAACCATACTCCATCTAAGTAATTAGACATGATGTTGGATAAGTCATTCACTCCATAGAGTGACACAAGAGCCATTCTTCTAATCCGAATATATGTCCTAGAAGACTAAATGTCCTGAACCATTTTTCATTTGGGAAATCTCTGTCCATTGTTCATCCATCCAACTAATAATCATTTCCAACACTTCTTATAGTATTCAAAGCAATTATAACAATATCATTCAATAGAAAACAATTGTGTTTATCCATAGTAGTACAAAACTACAATCCAGTGGTACACTACCACACCAAGTAGCACACAGGTACTTGATCAGTGACGTATAGTCACAAATAGTGGAACACATCCACCATAGTAGTATACATCTACTGTCTAGAGATATACAGTCTTCATAACAATCATTTGATATCAACCTACACAGAAAAATTGTTATGATATAAACTGAATCATCTGGGCCATTCTTCCACTCACATCTGTGAGATCTAGAACAACATCTTATTTTAAGAGGTCAAACATTATTGATGAGATATCTAGACTATTATTCTCAAGCAAGGAAGAATAACTATCCTGATTTATGAGCCTGGACCATTCCCCACCCACCCCGGGCCATTCCTCCGACACTAAACAAAGTGTAACCTGGAGAGACTGAGTCTACCCTAAGGAATGCCTTTCCTAATTACTGATCGTGGACCATTTCTTCGGCACTAAACAAAGTGCAACCTGGAGAGAATGAATCTGCCCTAGGGAATGACTATCTGGACCATTTCCTAAAGAAATGATTGTCCTGTACCAAACTCCAAAATGAACCATTCTTCAAAACTTCTCACAACTGTGAGCTTTGAAAGAATGATTGTCCAGCGAGGCAGACCAGTATTCTTGATTAACCATAAAGAAGAGAAACTATCCTAGACCATTCCCCATGTTAACCACAATGGAAAATCATTGTTTATGGTACATCAACAATCCATCAAACCATTTTCATTACAAAAATGACCGTTCGATCTGGACCATTTTTTGAACTGGAAAGTGCCTGTCCATCATAAATCTAGAAGCACTTTCCGAACTGGAAAGGAATTTCTCATCCTAGACCATTTTTTGAATTGAAAAATGATTGTTCATAAATCAATAACACATCAGTGATTCCTCCCAACCTAGGAGTCATCTCTTTGTTTTTCAATAGGGAATTCGACTTCACGAGCTCCATCTTGAGTACACAAACTCTTTCATCTTTAAAAAAGGATTTACCAACATGTATGTTTATCTGCTCATTTGTGGAGATATATATATATTGGAGAACCACTTCTCTTTTCTCTAATGCTTGATTTCAAAGTACTTTGGTATTTCTGGAACACTGGTTTTCTCTTAAGGCTTCATATAGCTCTGATCAATATAGTGTCTCATTACTAGACTCATCTTTTGTTCCTGCTAGCTCACAACATCGTGGCAAGGGTCAAACTGGAACATATCCAAGTGGTACTTCTTCGGCCATCACCTGAGCTTCTGAGTAACCATTCTGATACAACATCTCTATTATAGAAAGTCTTCATCATGCTTATGCTGTGAAATGGAGGTTCTCCACCAAGTTGTCTTTTCCCATATACATACAAAGGTCTCTTTATGGTATACCTCAAATCCTTGAGGTTTCTCTTCATACGCTCTTTTTTCAATTACTTTGGAGAATAGTCTTTTCATTCATTTGATGTAGAACTCCAAACCATGGATAGTGCGGATGATATAATGAATCATGTAGAGGTATGTCTGGTTTACTAGACATGTAATCATCATAGTCTTCTCCCTCCATATAGGAGAACCTCTAGTTATGGATCTTGCAATGCTTGCATTCATATACATTTTTCTTCATCAAAACTTTCAATTCCTTTTCTTCATTGCTTTTAGTGAGTTCATATCATGCTAGTAATCTTGTGATTCTCAAGACAATGACTAGTTGTTCTGGCTTCTCTTTTTTTCTTGGAATCTTCATGTTCTTCCTCATGTTTTTCTTTAGCTCTTGGGTCCATGGAATTTCTTATAGATTCCATGCCCTAAATATTCCACTTCTTTCTTTCATCATAGGATCATGGATGCCAATGGACAACCAGGACTACTTTAAGGCTTCTCTTCGAAGAAGACTTCTTCTAAGGTTGAACTGAACACGTACTACTTTTCATGGCTGCTACCATGGATATATACTTTAACATCTTCAATGGATCATAGGATTAGCTCCATCCTAATCCTTTCTTCATGTATTAATGCATGATCTTCTTTATATAATCAACTCCCTCCATCTAACAGAGTCCATGCTTCCATCTGCATCCTTATTTCCTTCTGCAAGGTGTCATAAGTCTTTGTCCTATTTCTTCTTGATTGTTGATTTTGACTTATCTTGTAGCTTGTTACTTATGTAATAAATTCCTGTTGGCATAGGGGCAGACCCAAGATTCACTCCAAGAGTGCACCAACAAGCCCTAGCTACTGACCCTTTCGGTAGCACCTATGAAGCAGAGGCAGTCTCACCCGAAGAAGCTAAGAGGGGGGTTGCAGGATATGGATGTCTACAGCCAGGGGAATATCAGGTGGATCTATCAAATCAAAAATACAAAATTCATATATCACTTATCATCTAGGTCTATCATGCGCAACTATAGATCTGATCTAACATAAGACTGCAACTAACAATATAACAATGACAGAGATCCAAGCATCAATCACACATACAACACAAAATATACGTGGTTCACCCTCTCTCTAGGGCTACGTCCACAGAACTGTGCTTATGATTTATTAAGGCAAAGCATACAATTCTTATCTGCACTCTCAGCTAGTAGATCTTCTTTCTTCTCTCTCTTCCTCTCCCCTTCCTGCACACCTAGCTACATGTCTTGACCTTCGCACATAGCTGAAGATCTCACAATACAATCCTCTCTCTCCATAACAAAGCTATAACAACAATACCAAACCAATACTCAATGACCAACCCCACCCAGGTCCTCTTGAACTTTATTTATACATTAAAATCCCTCACCGACAGCCTTAGGTCAAAACCTATGTGCCAAAACCCTAGATACCAAAACCCTAGGTGTCTAAAACCCTAGGTCAACTTGAGCCACATTTTTCGAGCTTCGCTAGCCTGTCTTTCCTTCTTCATCATGCGGTGCTCCAAAGAATCCAATGACAGATTTCTCTGCTTGTTGTGTTCTCCACGATCCTTCTTCCTTTTTGATCTATCATCCCTGATCTCCTCGTCCAACGACTTTCTTTTCCGCACTTCGTTCCAAATTTCTTTCTCTTTTGCTCACTTCGACTTAGTGGCAGTTACTGTGTCTCTTGCCAAGATCACTTTTTACCTTTCCTTCCTTGTTCTTTGCTTCCTTCCATAAAAAAGGGCCAACAAGGCCCCAACACTCACCTATGACTCATCCTGAGGCACTTCAGATCTGATATTCTTGTTTTACTTCGACTTTGGACTGCGCAATGCAGTCCTTGCTTTCTTCTTTATGCCTCCTTTCCATCCTTGTGCACACTATCTTTTTTGTGTTTGGTACCTAGTTTCAACTACACCTGGTACCTCGACCCTTTTCCTCATGCTTTTACTGAGAGCTATGAGGCAGCTAGTTATCATAGTACAACTTTAGCCAACTCCCATTCACTAATCCTTCCTTCCAATCTCCCTTCAATGTCTTCAGTTGTGCAACTCCTCCTTCTCTAACATAGGCAATCTCATATGGTCTGAGCCAATGCATTCTAAACTTCCCAGGGTGTTTGATAAACTTATTGTCATACATTAGTACTAAATCACCTAAATCACCTTTCTTGAATGTCTTCTTCTTGATGTGTCTGTCATGATAGGCCTTTTCTCGTTCCTTCTGAACTTGCTAATGGAATCCTGCAATGAATCTCTCTTCTTCCAGTTCAACCAATTGTGCAAGCCTCTCGTGAATAGTGTCAGTATCATCCATGTTTGTAAATGCAACAATTCTTAGGCTTGGTACTAAGTATAACATCAGGACAACATCTTCAAGACCATAAACCAACTTGAAGGGGGTTTGCATTGTTAATTTCTTGCAAGTGGTTCTATAAGCCCAGAGTCTCCAAGATCTTGTTGAATGATTCAATCATTCCATTTCCTTATGGATGGTAAGGTGTACTCTTATGATGGTGGACTACAAATTCTTCAGTCATGGCTTCAACTGTCTTATTGATGAAGTGTGTACCTTGATCACTCATAAGGACCTTAGGGCATCCAAACCTGGTTATTATGTCATAAAATATAAAATGCACAGTTGTAGCTTCTCTACAATGCTTGACTAATCTGTCTTCGACCCATCAAGTTAAGTATTTTGTCGCAGTAATAATTTACCTTTCTCTTTTGCACTTTCCTGGTGGGTTTATAGGTCCCATGAAGTCAATGGCCCACTTTTCAAATGCTTGTAGGTTCATTTGTGGTGATAATGAAATCTCATCTCTTTGGGATGGTTTTCTAATTCTCTGGCATACATCACATGCTCTGGCATACTCTTTAGCATCTTTGTGTAACGTAGGCCACCAAAGGCCAGCTTACAAAACATTCTATGCAGTTTATTTCCCTGCATAATGTCCTCTTGTGATGCCTTCATGAGCTTCTACGAGGATCAGTGGTCGCTCTGTCTCCATAACACACCTCGTTAATATTTCATCCGGTCCCATTTTGTACAGTTGTCCAGTGATAAGTGAAAAGTCTGCAGCATGCACCACTAGTTGTTTCTTCTGAGGAATTTTATACTCACTTGGAGACATTCCTGTTGATAGGAAATGTACAATTTATGTGAAGTGGTTATCAATCTTTCTAATGGTGAGCAGTTGTGCATCCGGTAATGTATCCTCCAAACTAGTAGGTTCTTCACCATGTTCCAACCTTGATAAGTGGTCTGGGCCCATTCTGCCTGGCTTAATTATGATCTCAAAATCATATTCTTGAAACAAAAGAACCCATTTGCATATTCTCCCCCCCAACACTGGCTTGTTGACTAGGTACTTCAATGTGGAGTGATTAGTAAACATTTTAAAGTGTCCTCCCAACAAGTAGTGGTGGAATTTTTGCAGTGCATACACCATGGCTAGTCCATCTCTCTCTGTAGTGGTGTAATTAACTTCAGCTGTGGATAGATTCCTACTGGAAAATGATAATGGATGATGAATTTCCCCTTCTCTAGGTTGTTCCAGTACTACTCCTAATGTAATAGAAGATGCATCGACATGCACATGGAATTCTTTGCTCCAATCTAGAAAAAATAGAATGGGTGATGTAACCATCTTCTATTTCAGTGTGTCGAAGCTCTGCTAACATTCATCTATCCACTCATATTGGAAGTCCTTCTTTAGCATCTTCTCCATTGGTGCTATAATTTGGGCATATCCTTAGATAAATTTCCTGTAATATCCGGTATGGCCCAGTGTAGTGCACAGTTGTTTGACTGAAGTAGGAGGTGGAAAATCAACTATAATTGCAATTTTAGATGGGTCAACCAACAATCCATGCTTGCATAAAATATGACCTAATAGCACTCTAAATGGTGAAAAGAAGATGCATTTCTTCAGATTCAAAGCAGTTTGACGCTGCCTGCATTTTTCCAACATTAGCCTTAGACATTCAATATGATTTTTCAACAAACTAAAAATAGTTCAGTCATCAAAGTATGCTTCTAAACATTTATGTAAAAATTCTTTGAACGCTTCGACCACCACCCTGGAAAATATGGTTGGGTAATTCTTCAATCCAAATGGAATTACTATATATTGGTAGGACCCCCACTCTATGGAAAACGTAGTCTTATGAAAGTCCTCCTTGGCAATGTGGATCTGATGGTATCCCGAAAAGTCGTTTGTAAAAGAATATACTTCCTGGCCTCCCATGTTCTCCAACACTTCATCTGTGAATGGTATAGGCAAAGGATCATGCACACAGGAATCATTCAACTTTCTGAGGTCCACACAGATCCTGATTTCTCCTATCTTCTTGTCTTGTACCACCATAGGGCTGATCCACTTCAACTCTTCGACAGGTTCAATAATCCTTGCTTCTAGCATTCTGTTAAGCTCGATCTTCACTTTTTCCTTGTATTTCAGGTTCAGTCTGTAAGGTCTTTGCTTGACTAGCCTCGCATCTAGTTTCAAAGGTATTCTCATCTCACCCATAGGCCCTTTGATTCCCTTCATATCAGCGAACTTGGTTGAGAACAAGTCCTGATATTTGTGTAATAACTCTGTAATCTTGTCAATGGTAGCAACATCCCAAATATCTCTGACATTGGCAATCTTCGGTGTCTCCTCTATCCCAATATTGACTTTCTTTATTTTGATCGGTTGTCCTATGAATGGAATCTCAACTCTTGATCCTTCCACATTTCTAGGGATTTCTGTCTCAACAATGTTTACCGTCCTTGGATCATCATCTTCATCGGCATTAATGTTGTAACATCCTTGCAATATCTGGAATGGTGCATTCCATTCATCCTCTTATTTCTCCAAAGGGAGGCTAGATGCCTCCTTAAATACTTTATGTCTCACAATATGAAATGCTTGGTCTACTGAAGGAAATTCACTTTCAAACAAAAAGGTGGTTACAAAATTCTGGATCATACCTTCCCAATCTGAAGTGACGAGACCCAGCTTCGCTTGAAGGTACCAGTTGATAGGGGTCGTGTCCAGTGTTTTAATGAATCTATGCACCCATTTTTATTGAGGAATGTCACTCTAGGACTCTTTGTAGCTTCACACATGGTCCTTTGGGAAACTTTGACCTGTGTACCTCACTTCGTAGCTTCCTACTTGTGTTCAGAACCGCATTATCATCGAAGTTCGACATTGTGTCCAATCTGTGATGTTTCCCTTATGCGTCCCCCACCATATTGCTAGTTTGGCTTTCATGGCCTCATCCATTTCCAACAGCCTCTATTGTGTTGGTACACTTGTCTCAAAATATGATAAGAATTTTTCTAAAGAGTCCAGCCCATCAAATGTGGGTAAGTTACTCACTATTGTGTCGATCCAGTGAACCTCTCTAGTTAGTCTAGCACGTATTCTGGTAGAGACTTCATACATCTGGTTCTGCTAGTTCTCCAGTGCTTCTTCTGAGTCTGATGAACATGTGCTATCACTTCACCAGCTCAGATTACCATCAGCTGCAGGATTGACATAATCATGTTGTATGGATGTTAGTTTGTAGATGTTTTCTAGTTCGTACGCGTGGTCTTCTTATCTGATAGGCTCTGTGTATCGAGCAACCTCATATGGATCTAAAGGTGTAATGACCCTAAGGCCATTTATTTCAAATGTCATACACCTCTTCTTTAGATCAACAACAATAGAATTTTTGAAGGCCCAATCAATTCCTAATAATGCAGGATAAGGGCAGTTGTCATCAACAATTTCAATTACTTCAAAATCTACAAAGGTTCTAACTCCATCAATGTTCACAGGGACATGCTCCAATCATCCAAATGGGCTGATAGACTGTTGAGTAGCCATTCTAAGCCTGATAGGGGAATAAATCAACTTCGGTTTTCCCATCAGTGCCCATGTTTTCTTAGTCATGACATTGACCTCTGACCCTAAGTCGAGGACCACATAGTCTATATCATATTCTCCTATTTGAGCATTCAGGTGTAATTTTTTATTTGTCCTTCTCCTTTTCCCAATTTAGTGCACTGCTCTATTCAGCAAGGAGTCTATATTTCCTAGCTCATACTATTTTATTAAATCTTGTAATTCTTGTACAATGATTTTATCTTGAATCATCGTAACACAAGTGCACAAAATTTCCATGAGTTTGCTCAGATCTTTTCCTTCTGTTGGTGACACAGATGGATCAAATGCCTGAGGCATGCCATATTCTTTGATGAAGACCCTTGATATCCTTTGAAATCTTTTCTTGCCTCCTCAAATATTAGTCTTTCTTTCTTAGCATCGAACGTTGGGGTCTTCTCTGTAGCTTTCCTGACTCTGTGGTCGTCTGTAGTCTTTCCTTGGGATACTCTATCTTCTGTTGTAGCAGTGCCTCCTTGAGTGATAACAACGACTCTAGGGTCTTCTCCATAAGGTTAATCATATATTAGTTGCACTTGCGGGATTTTCTAAAGTCCTCATGTTTCTTGAATCTTAGCTAGCATCAAGGGGCAGTCCTCGATGACATACGCAAAGGAATTGCAATAACTGGAGGTTGTGCAAGGGTTCTGGCAGTCCCTCACTAAATGTCTTGGCTATATGAAATTGTAATAGATTATTTGTCCTTGGCCTCGAACCATACCTCCTCCTCCTCCTCATCCTTTGTATCCACTGTGAGGATTGAAAATTCCTCTTCCTGGAGAATTATACTTTGTATTGTTTCCTTCTTGGTTTACTTCACCTTAGATCTTGAATATGTCTCTTGATCTTTCGTGCATCAGGTCAAAAGCCCTATAATATCTATCATCGTTCCCTACTGACTTACATAATGTGTAGTACAAGTTTGCGGGTGTCTGAACATACTTTTGCATATAATAGCACTCACCGGGGCAATGTCGGTTTCTGCATACTTCGCACCAGGGCAGATTAACTTGCTTCAAGGGCCTCATCGCTTCTGAGGCCAAATATTCATGAAACAGGGGACAATGTTCTTTATCATGACCTTTGGATATACATATTACACACTAGATATCTTCTCTTTTGTCCTTCCCCTTTTCCTTCTTCATATCCTCAACCTGCAGAGACAAACTAGTCAGCTGGCTCAAGATCTGGCTCATGCCTTAGCTAGAATCTCCCATAGGTGTTGATTCAAGCTTCATGGCAATCTCCAAATATTCTACCTAAGATGAAATCTTCTGTTGCATTAGGGGAACTCTGATGTGTGGTAAAATAACATCGATGAACCATTCTTTGTTCTTCTCATCTAGGATCTTAAAAGTCAGTCAACCTGTTAGGGTCTTGAATCTCTGATCTAACTCCCAAACAGGTTCGGCTACCTTATGTTTGATCTCCTTTACCTCAGTAATACACTGTGACTCTGACTTAGGTTTTTTAAACTCTTCAACCAGCGTGTTCTTGATATCATTTAGTGTCTTAGGCTGCGCAAATCCTTGGACAAGCTTCATGTACCAGCTCAACGCACAATCCCTCAATGTAGTGCTAAACTAGTTTCTTTTAACATCTTCATCAGTAATATTTGTAATGCTCCATATAGCCTCGCATAGGAACCAGTTTTGACCAGGATCTTCAGATCCGTCTCCTTTGAAGATAGGGAGCCTCATCTCATCTGCCATAGAGTTGCCTAGGTTTCCTATCTGAGTAGATGTTGAACTACTAGTAATAGTAGTCTGCAGAATCTGGTTATTCAGAATATTCGTATTACTTAGCATTTCTGAAATAAAAAAAGGATTGATATTACTTACTTCAGTGATATACCCAATTCCTGATGTTTTTGTCTCTTTCTAGAAAATTTCTTTAGCTTCCTCTTCCTCTGCTCTGGTGGGTTCTGAATGTTCTTCGTCTATCAGATCTGCATCTCCTCCATTGTAGAAACCTTCGTCTCTGTAGCTTTTCTTGAACAGGTTCTCAGGGTGAACCCCTCGAAATACTTTCCCACTACGTGTATGTCCATCCTCTGTGTCACTGTCGTTGTCCGAATTCTTGAACATTATCCTTTTAAGATCCAACCAATGTACTGTATCTTCAAGACATTCTTTTCATGAAACATCATCTTGATTCTTATCTTCAGAAATTGAAAAAAAATTCCTCTGGGTCCTTTGAAGAAGTATCTCTTGGCCTGGCTATATGATTTTGTTCTGTCAATAGAAAATTCGGTGATATACCCTTCAATGGTACTATCGAATCAGTGATCTACAGCCGTTGATAAAGCATTGTCAACTCTCTTAACCTTATTAATCAACTCCGACGTCTAGACCAAAGGAGGTCTAGATTTGATCTTGAACTAGGTATCGACTAATCTAGTGAACCACTCATATAGCTCTTGATGAATTACTCCAAATAATATCTCATGAATATCGGTGAATATGTGTCTCTAAATCCAACCTTCAGTACTTAGCTTATGGTTCTTGTTTTGGGATTCAACGAAGTCCCTCTCTTGATCCTCTATCCACTTATGAATCTCTATCTTCAATGGGAACCACCTTGACATTCCCTTACACACATTCCTATCCCAACAATGGAACCATTTGTTGGCACAGGGGCAGACTCGAGGTTCACTCCAAGAGTGCACCAACAAGCCCTAGCTACTAGCCCTTTCAGTAGCACTTGCGAAGTAGATGCAGTCTCACATGAAGCGACTAAGAGGGGGGTTGCAGGACAAGGATGTCTACAACTAGAAGAATATCAAGTGGATCTATCACAACAATAATACAACATTCATATATCACTTATCATCTAGGTCTTGTTAGGATATTTAGACACTTAGGAGTTAGTTAAGATCTACTTTGTCTAATATGTCGTTAGGTAAAAGTGTGTTTCTTTAGTATGCATTAGTATGCATTTGTAGT
>SNQJ01S0160127.1:9937-20495 GCA_010110895.2 Picea sitchensis
CTATAGAGACTAATAATACATAATATACATGATCTCTAAATCATGGTTCTGAGGGCCCTGCCCTTCCCTCATCATGTCTCTCATAACAAACAACAGTGTTGGCTAGATGCCGAAAGAGTCACACTCAAAACCTTGGTACTCCAACTACATGTCGTTTAATGTACTCTGACAAATGTTTGACATCTTCCATTAGCATTGTGCACACCAATTTATCCATATTCATTTGGATGTTATGTAATACTTGGTCGACATCTCTGCATGGTTGTCCATCATGAACATGTCAACCATGTAAATGAAATCCATTAGGAAACCTCGGTCCCACATCTGTATGATCATACACTCATGTTATTAGCTTGGTTCACACAAAAAATATTGTCTTTTGTTCAATTATAAAAATACAAAAATGAAATAAATTTAAAAGATAAAATATTTTACCAATTTCTCCATAGGCATTGTTAGGAGGTATAAGGATCTCTAGGTCATTGTGATAGTCAATCCCAAAATAAATATAATCCTCGATCACAACTACTTATCACTCCAACCAAGAAAATAATGCATAATCTCATGGATCACCTATATTTCCTCCTCCCTGCCTAGGAAGTACCACGGTCTACTAGTACATCATGCCATATCTCATATAATGCATATGGATGTCCAATATTGGAATCATTATAGGTTTTCTCTCGAAGAAAAAGAAGCACAAGATTTTTCCAAATCCAAAGTTCTTCATCTTTCCTAGCTTGCACCCTGTTGATTGGGACTTCATGGATGTTAGGAGCATGGTGCTCCAATCATACAATATAGGCCTCGAGAATTCCTATGCATATTACACCATTGTACTTAAAGCTTCGTGTAATGAAGAAAATTTGGAAATATGGGAAATCATCAACACAATAATATTTATATCAATATTTTCTATCTTCCTTATCATAAGTTGACTCCCAACCTTCTTTGTCTCAGCTGAGAAATATAGAGAAATGCACTCATTGATTGTTAAATCAATGGATCCTTGGCCCTTCAAGTTTACTAAATCTACTCGATGAGTCATCTTAGTAAGGAAATACTTTTCTTTTGTCTCAATCCTTAATGATTTCCCTATGATCATGAAAACATGTTCTTCAGGTTCCCAATAATCAATAAGAGTTTCGAGAAATCTCCATTGTGCCCTAATCTCGTTTCATTAAAAAAATTTGTAAATTCCACAGTGAAGAAGGACTTATTAAGATTTTGGTTCACCCATGACCTCATCATCAACTTTTCCATGTTCCCTCTCCCTCCACTCTATCACCATATTCTAAACATCAAACAATGTTTTGAGTTAAATACTTCAATTTTCAAATTTGCGCAGATGTACATGATTGTTAGTAATGATAGTCGAATATGTATGCTAACAGTGAGTACAAAAGTCATGTACATCTTCATGTAACATCTAAAACTTATTTCACACTCAAAAAATCATCTAAATATAAACATTTATGGATGAAATGAAAGAGGAGGAAATAGTCTCTTACCAGGTCCAAGCAGTACTAAATTTCGAGCACTGTGCACTTTGTACCTATCCTCTGAAGTTAGAAGGGTAAAAAGGGCTCCCAATGCTCTGAATATGGTAAAAAGTGAAATGATGTGGTAAAAATGAGTTTTTCACCTATTTTCACCTATTTTTTTCCATATTTTTTTTCTAAATTTTTACCCCCTTTAAACATTTTACACTGTCTAGACTAATGAAATTCCATGGAGATATTTTTTCTTGTGCAATTATCTTTGGGATATATTTTTTCCACAAATATTATTATATTTGGTGGTATTGTTTCAACTTATTCGACACGTATTGTTCTCTTTACCAACATATAGGGTAGGTTTCATTCCTCCTTCATTTTGAATTTATTTGTATCGATCACATCCTTTCTTTAGGGTCAACCCCATTCATTGTGACATTATTCCTTCAAGCTTCTTTAAAAATGTCATTTACGGATGGTATATCTTACCTCTTCATGGGTTCCCTAGTAAGCTCCCTAGCAGCCATTTCGACACCCATGTTGCATTTTTTTTCTATAGGCTCGAAAGCCATGTCCAGTCCCTCCATGACTTTGTGTTGAACCTTCATATATTCTTCTTATATATTTCTGGTCAATTACCCATGGGTATTTCAAAAAAAATGGTTTGTTAGGTTCCATTTTCATTGCATAACTATCGCTTGCACTTTTCATCCCTAATGTTGGCTTCAACTTGTCCTGATATATCCAATTTTGGGGACATAATTGACAACCATCACCATATATTACCCTCAGACAGATGAGAAGACCGATATTGTCAACAAGTGGGTTGAGGAATATTTGAGGAACTATGTAGGTGGATAACAAAAAACATGGGTCAAGTGGCCACATTTAGGAGAGCATTTATACAACACCACTTTCCACATGTCCATTGGTATGACACCCTTCCAAGAATTGTACATATATGATGCTCCCACTTTCGTAGACTTGGTTTTTGGGGAGAGAAGAGATCCCAAGGCCAAGGATTGGATCATAGAGAGTCAAGAGTTTCTCAAGTTGTTGAAATAGAACCTGCAGATGACACATAACCGACAGAAGATGAGTGCGGACAGACACATGATAAAGCACATCTTTGAGGTTGGGGATTTGATTTTCTTGAGATTCCAACCCTACAAAAAGTCATCTCTAAAGAAGAGTGGGGATGAGAAGATCAAACCCAGATTTTATAGCCCTTACAGGATCACACGTCGAGTAGGCGAGGCTTCTTATGCGCTAGAGCTTCCAAAGGGAAGAAATATTCATAACGTGTTCCACGTATCTTGACTCAAAAAGGTAGTGGGAAAATTCATTAGCACGTCATAGGAGCTTCCGCCATTAGATAAGGAGGGATAGTTGGAGTTGGTTTCGGAGGAGGTACTGGAGTTTTGGGAGAAAAAACTGAGAAGCAAGGTCATTAGAGAGTGGTTGATCAGATGGAGAGGGATTCCAATAGAGGACACTACTTGGGATAGCGAGTAGGTGTTTTAGCGCCATATATTGGTATTACTTGAGGAAAAGCAATTTCAGGAAGGGAGGAATGTAATGTCCCTTTCCAAATAGGAGCTCCAAAGAGGAGGATTAATGGTCTAAACTTCTCCGTTAGACTATAGCCAGGGATAGAAAGGGGTAAACAAGGTTACTATAGGTCACTCCAGTCAAAGGTGTTATATTTGGAAAGTGACATTGAGATAAAAGTGGTTAAAAGCACTTTTAAACCAATTTGAGCTAAAAATAGAACATATGAGCTAAAATTAGAAGTCAACAATGAATTAGGGTTTCAGGAAGCTATAGGAGCAAGTTCAGTGACCTAATTCATCATTATGCATATTTTGACTTGTCATTGAGGAGAGAGGCACATCTAAGGAGAGATAGTTCAGTGGATTCCAGGAGGAAGACACCAGTTGGCTAATTTTGGTGTTCAGAGACACACCCTAGTCACTGGGAAGATAAGACATGTATTCCATGATTCTTCAACAACAGTTACACAGGTTTCAGGAACAAGGGAACACTTATTCAAAGAGAGGGTGCAACTTCTGAGGAGGTTTAGTGGATCAAATTGTCCCATCCAGGGAGAGTTCAAAGATTCCCCTCTGATCCAGTTGAGAGGAAGGAAAGGCATATCTTTTTCCTAGTTCCTCATCATATTCTGACGGATGAATTATCTGGGGTGTACTTTCTAGACATTGGGAGTGCGACACTTTGGGAGGACACATTCAGGTTTCCCGAGAGATCATCAGATCAAATCAAGGGAAACCCTTCTGACCCATTTCACAGTAGGACAAGGTGATAATTTTGAGACACATCTCATCCAATTTTAATGGTGGAATCACTAGGGCACAATTTTCCAGTGGTAGAGGGGAGAATTCCATTAGGGGGATCCATCTGAGGTCCAAACGTTCCAACAGAGGGGCTAGTCAGTCACCAATATTGAGAGGTAAAGCAGGGTGCACAATTTTGGACAGTTTCGAGGCCATTATGAGAGGTTTATCCATCAGGGCAAACTTTTTGTACTTGCAAAAGTTACCATGCGAGACGCCATACTTCTAGCTCATCCATTGATCCCACAATGATCATCTATTATCGGGTATTATAATTTAGTTTTCTTATTGTATTCCGAATAAGATCGTTTTGTCATTTGATCTAGCTGAGTGATTCATTTTTATTCAACCACATTTGAAATTTGTACTCCGCAGAGATATCATAATAAAAAATTTGCAGTATTTGTTGCATTTGTTATTTGTATGATCATTTATATGTTGTAAACAATTAATCCTACACACACATTAGCAGAGTTTCCTAGACTATCCAAGTCAGAAACATTACAAATCACCTCCGGCTTGCACACTCCTCTTACAAAAGATACATCATATTGTACTCCCCAAACCTGCCTAGTCGCTCTGCAGTGCAAGCCTATCTGTGAAATTTATCAGATATGCTCCTATCCTCAAAATATCTTCCCAAAAACATAGAAAGTAAACTCTCTTTATCACTCCTCATATGCTCCTGCCATGTCTTTTTGTAGACCAGGATTGATTTCCTAAACTGATCCCTGAATTTGTGGTTCATGCGAGACAAAAATGTAGTTGGTGCATTCGTTAGCCGAAATGACATAACCTAAAAATTGAAATGTCCAAATTGACATCAAAATGTCATCTTCTCTATGTCCTGATCTCAGATGCTGATATGATGATACCCATAGCATAGATCAATCTTTGAGAAGAAAACTGCCCCATGTAGTTCATCCATCAACTCATCAATGTGAGGGATAGGATACCGGTTCTTTATGGTTTTCTTGTTCAAGGCTCGGTAATCAATGCACATCCTCATGGTTCCATCCTTTTTTAGAAATAAGAAAACTGAAGAGGTGAATGGGCCACTGCTTTGTATGATGTGTCCCATCGCTAGCAATTAATTTATTTCTCTATATCATCCTTGAACCTCCTAGGATGACGATAGGGGGGTTTGATCATAGGTTTGGCCCCCTCCTCCAACTCAATGGTGTTCTCAAACTCCCTATCAGGTGGTCTTCTTGGTGGAATCGACCCAAAAAATTGTTGATGTCATCCCAACAAATTCCTCATCTCTGTATGATACTGTTATCGACCCTATGAATCCTTCCACGTAGTGATTAGACACTCTCCGACATATGCTACCTCCCCATGTCTGAATATCCTCTCCATCCTCTTGGCCGAAATTGTCCTGGGTTCTCCTGTTGACATGCCTCTCAAAACAACCTTATTCCCATCACAGTCTCTGAAACCCATCTCCAAGGATTGGTAATTGGTGGTGATTTTTCCCAAGGTGATCATTCACTCAACTCCCAATACCACATCTGTGTCAGATAGGTCAACCAAATAAAATGTGTCTCTCACTGTGTAGTTTCCTAACTTGATCTCCAAGTCTAGAACTTTGTCTAGACACTCCAGTGTATGACCATCTACTACTGCAACATCAAACCCATCAAACTCCTCTATCTGAAGTGCTCGTCTCGATACCAATGAAGCGTTAATGAAGTTGTGAGTGGCCCCACCATCTATCAGGGTGATTTATCATTTCCCTTGAATAGTTCCTCTGATCAAGAGGGTATCATACCTTGGAACACCAAAAAGAGTCTCTATGACTCCTCCCTTTGCTAGCTTCTTTCTTTTATCCTACTCAAGAGGTTGTGGAACTACTAGTGGGTGTGCCCCTACTGGTGTCGATGGTATACGGGGAGGCTAATCCTCTGCCTATGCTGACTCCTCCTCTGAGATAGTGGATCCACTATAATGCTCCTCCTCCTGACTGTCCACACTATCTTCTTCCACCTCAATATAATGAATCTCTCCCTTGCCCATGCACCTGTGGCATGGGCCCCAAGGGTGTCTACAGTTGAAGAAACGCTTCTTCCTCATAAGCTCTCACCTCGTCTCATCATATATCTTCTCCTTTCCCTTCCATTCTCTCTGGAATGAATTCTTGTCTTGATCCTTCTATGGTACGAAGGGTTTGGAAAAGGTTTTAGTCTTTTTCATTGATTTTTCCAAATCTCGAGTGCGTAGGATGGCAACTTGCAAGGTGTGAGGCATGTATTCCTTCACCCATCCTCTCAAAGGCTTTGTGAGTCCCTCTGTGAATAACATGATCATCCTAGGCTCTGATATATCTGTTGTTGCCACTGATACCTTCTAAAACTCCGTGATGAACGCCTATGTTGTGCCAGTTTGTCTCAAATGGGCTGTATCCCTAAAGTGGATCTTGAGATCCCTCCTTTCAAACCTGTCCATGAGTCTCTCTATGAACTCCATGTAGGAGGTAATGTGACTGTGACCCAACATCATCAATCCATGATGCCACAACTCATGTGTCTCACCCTCCAAGTGTAGGGTAGTGAAACTGATGGCCACTGTCTCGGTCATCTGGTTGAGCTTGTAGTATGTGTCTAGTTTTTGTACCCAAGCTCTAGCAGTGCATTTGGATGATCCGTCAAAATAAGGTATGGTGTGTTTACCAACTTTCTAGATGAAAT
This sequence comes from Picea sitchensis, assembly GCA_010110895.2. Lineage (NCBI taxonomy): Eukaryota > Viridiplantae > Streptophyta > Pinopsida > Pinales > Pinaceae > Picea > Picea sitchensis. The sequence goes on from SNQJ01S0160127.1 coordinate 16,478, forward strand.
CAATATTATACTGCTGCTGCTGCTATTGTTCTCCTCTATATGGATCTCTGGGGTGGTTCCTCAGTCTGATTCCACAATACTCGACCAAGTTCATGTCCTGATGGAAGTCACATCCCAACACTGCATACTCCCTCCTATACTTTGCAATGTCCTCTGCTCGAAACATGAAACAATGATGTTGAATTTCCATATTCTATGTATGCATAGGAGGGATAATGGGATACATTTTATGGATTTTCTTTGTTTTACCATGTGGTGGGTTGTGCTCATAATTCATAGCACCTTGTTCCATATCTATTTTTTTGTCTCCCTTTCCTAGTTTCTAATAAATGGTTAGTACTACCAACTTAGGGAAGGTGCAACCAAAAAATAATTTTCATAAATCATCGACTTAAATATCCAACTATAACATCCCCACTATAATCCACGGTTTAATTCATGCATAATGTATATGTGAATGTGGTTATGGCCAAGTGATGTAGTATGCACAATGTATTTTCTGAATTTTAATAAATATAATGTGATGCCAGTTGTTGGGGTATGGAAAAAGATGGGAGTTGGGTTTACTACAAGAGAAGAGAGTGTCTGAGTCTGATGGGAAGTGATTTATGGCTATTAATTCAACCCATTTTCTTGAATTTTATTATCATGGGGCGTAACGTCTATTTTCTATTTGAGTGTATGAGAGTCGAATCATTAAACTCATGTAAGAGTGTGGGTGTGAGAGTCACATTCCATGGTTATTGGGGAGCATTAGGATGGAGTACAATAAACATTGGGTAGAGAGAGAAGTCAACTATATTGGAAAAATAGAGGAAAATTTGTATGGGTAAAAAGAACATTTTTTACACATTCAATATTACATGAACAACAAGAAGAGAGAAGGGGAGAGGGCACTAGATATAGACCAAGAAGGTTGGATGAATTAGAGAGCATGTTTGGATCATAATGGAGGTGAACATTGAAGAGCCATATTGTCAATACTAAAAAGTTAACTCTTGTGTGAGCTGCACTATAAAAACAAGTTTTTTTTGTAGTTTTCCTAGTAGTTTTTTTTGGTAGTGAGTTCCCTTGAGTTCATAGTAGAGAGATTCCTATTTACCTATGTCAAAGAGACCCTAATAAATTAATGGGATTACCAATGGACTGGGATAAGTGAAGGGGTACATTCCTTGGGATGGGAAGGTCAAGAGGAAGAGAGCTAGAGGAAATTTAGGATTGATATAGGAGAATACCAGTGGGTTGTGGGATATTGAGCTGTGAGTAGACTGTGAGAGGAACCCTTTTCTTGTGGATTCCTATCCTTAGCTCTAGGGTGAGTTTCTATTGATATTTGGAACATAAAGTACATAGTTGGGTGGAACTTCTTTCCCAAGTAGTTGGTTGCACAAACATTTTGAAAAATAAGTGTTTATCTAATTTTTAAGTTTTCTTGTGAGTCTTATATTGGTTATGTATTTTATCATGTGTAAGAAAATGTTTTTATGTGTTGTAGTAGATGTTTTATTAGATACATTCATGTTCATTTAGAAATTTGTATATGCATTCAATTATGGGTATATTATTCTATTTAAATCTATGTATAATTGTAGCTAGTAAACTACAGGAAATGAGCTAGCAAGAAAAAAATTGATGTTATGTGTATTTTTTTGAAGTAATGTTCCTTGGTTAATATGGGGAACATTCCACCAACAATAGGACACCAATATTTTTTTCCCCTCTATCCGATGCACTTTGAAATTGGAAAGATTGTGGCTTAAGAATCGATCAAGAAATGGAGGTAAAGAAGCCTTTTGACAATTTCTAGTGGGTGGTACTTTTAATGTTTTTGTTTATTACTTTATATCAAGTTGAAGTGTACAAATATATACCTTAATGTCATCATATTTTGGTTGGATTATTATTCTTGCAAGGCTCAATTTCTTATAGTATTTGATTGAAATAAATTACAAGTCCATGTTTTTGGATCTTGGTATGAAGCTTCAAGTGGATATGTAATATGAAAGGAAGTTGAAGTGTACAAATATATACCTTAATGCCGTCATATTTTGGTTGGATTATTATTCTTGCAGGGCTCAATTTCTTATAGTATTTGATTGAAATAAATTACAAATCCATGTTTTTGGATCTTGGTATGAAGCTTCAAGTAGATATGTAATATGAAAGGATGAATCCATTGTCAAACTAAAATCCTCATAAGACATCATCACCAAGGGTGATCTCATCATTAGTTCCCTATTGAAGATACAAGGTTTAACTTAGAATATCAACAACATCATATAAATATGGAAAACTAGCTAGGAACATAAAAAATGAAGATGTATCCTCACCTTTACCTAATCTATTCTTTGACCATAGGCTTTCTTTTTACTACAATTCAAACCATAGTTTTTTCTCTTCCTCATATTCCTGCAAAGGATGTGTAATAAAAATTATAATGATGGCACATCGACAAAAACATCAAATTTGAAAATATTGAATCAATATAAACATGGAATTATTACTATGTGAAAACTTATTGTTGATGGATCCACTATGACATCATTTGTTGGATAGTTGTTTGTCATTAATGTTGTTGGATAGTTAGTTGTTATTGATGTCAACATAATTCATTTTCATTGATTCCAAAATATGTGATGCATATAATTGAAGAAGTCTCCAAAGTGGTTCCCTTGTGGTGTAGCATTAAGCATAGCCCTAAAGAGAATATGCTTTGAAGAATTCTACAAGAAACTCAGAGGTGCGTTGATGAGGTCCAAATTTGACTGCAGAAAATGAGGTTGAAGAACACTTCAAATGTATACAAAACCCCCATATATGAATAGTTCTCGTCACATCCTTTCCAATGGTAGGTGGTACACCACGTGGTTCCTCAAGGTTGAGAAGTTATTTCCTCATGAAGTTGAAATCCCTGAAGAATGGTCAAGAAGCCCCTAAATGATTGCAACAAGTCACAAGTCATTAATCAAATGGTAAAATGGTTATAACAAGAAAGTATAGGTCAACCCTTAAGTTAAGGAAAGAAGTCACATGGACAAGTATAAATACATTTCAAGAAGCCTCTCATTCTTACACACATAAGTTCTATGATTATCTATCTTTCAAGTGATATTTTGGTAAATATTTTCGTACCATATTTGAGGTAGTGAATTTTGAGGTAGTGAAGTATGAAGTAGTGAAGGGAAGTGAAGGGAAAAGTATAAAAACTTTCTTTTTGAGGTTATATATGGGTTGAAGTGGATCAAGGCTCAAACATCCACGAGTTGTAGTGGAGCAAGGCACAAACATCCATGGGTCGCAGTGGAGAAAGTCACGGATTTTTGAAAAGGTTTTGAAAAAGGATGCTTGTTCCAGGTTGCAACAAGTCATGATGAAACAACAATGTTGTTACAGGGTCTAAGATGGTATGCATTAGGTTTCATCATGAATAAATGTATGTCTTTATGTATTTGATGCATGGATCATTTGGCACATGCTTAAGGCATGTCTTAGAGGCCTCTTCATACATGGTTGCATATGGTCGATGTTCATGTCTTTGTGATATTGATACATGCTTGAGGTACATTGTGGCACATGGTTTGGATATTTGGGCATAAGCTTGAGGTCCACCTTGGTGATGTTATGTTACAATGATTATAGATATATCTTGGCTATCTTGGTATCTGGTTTGGTATATGACATGGTGATAATATCACATGCTTGAGACACTTCATTGATGATATCCTATTGTATATGGTGGAATATGTATGAGGCACATTCTTTGGTTCTTGGTTGAGGCACATCATTTGTTACATACTTTATGCTTGGTACATGGTACATGGTGTTGGTATACGATTGAGGTATATGATTGATCATTGATGTTATAGTACCTACACTTGGCATATCGTATGGTACATTATTGGTGATATTGAGATACATATTAGTGATGTTATGGTTCATGAGTTGTTGATGATATGGTACACTGCTAGAGGCACTTCTTGGTGATCTTAGTATATGGTATGGTACATGGTATGGTATA
>SNQJ01S0160127.1:27021-42268 GCA_010110895.2 Picea sitchensis
CCTTGTTTTCATAATTTGTGTTCGTCTTTATCTCATTAGGAAGAAAGGCATTTATTCCTTGGATCCATCAGGACATAAAAATTTGGAGGTAATATTTGTCATATCAAGATTTCGATGGAGGAACTTGGAGCCCAGTTCTAACATTGTGTCGTAATGGTTACAGGTTGTAAACAACCCCTTTTACTAGTATTAATAAAATAACTCTCTTTCTCATTCGATTGTTTGTGTTAATTCATGGTTTCAATGATATTATGTGTATCTTATTTGGAATCTAACATAAAATTTTAATCGATTATATTTAGTTAGTTAGAAGGTAACTACCTTCTCTTAGTTGCATACTTATTTGGTTGTAGGAATTTCAAAAGTTTGTTGTCAAGAATCTCAGGAGAAAAAGACCTCAAACATGATCTACTTCAAATGTAGGTTTCCAAGTATGTTCCTCTTCCTTTCTTCTAAAAGTTAGTTACTGCAGGTAGTTGTTTCTAATTGATTGTCTAATTATAGGTTGAGAGGAGTCTTTTAAAGGAAATTCTCTATTTTGGACTTGACCGAAATCCATAGGACTTATATTTCCATAATAGCACTGGCGACTTCAATGAGGAATCTCCCTTTTTGGGTTTTTAGGGGTGATTTCATTTTGCATTTATTTTGAAGATTTTTATATGCTTTAAGTCTTTTGTTAGCCTTCTCTGAATGTATACAATACTTTTTGTGTATTCCATACCCTCATCTCTCAGTTAGAGAGGATTTTTAAATATGTGCGTGGGTTTTTGTTAGTATAGTCATGTACATACACAAGTTTCTCTAGTTAAAGTCACATACATACGCTACTTGTCCATTGGACATCACGTACATGTTTTGTGAGAGAGTTTTTTTACTTTTTTTCCAAACTTTTGGAGGTAGGGTTTGTGACTTTGTGGGATCTTCCTGGATTATGCTAGGTCTTTGGAGTAGTATTAGAGTTTTAGAATTAGTTTCCTTTGCTTGGAAGATTATAATAAAATTTCAAAAATATTTTACAAATTTATTCTTTAATAAAGGTTGTTTTTTACTTTATATGGTTTAGGGTTTTAGAAATATCTGTTGGGTTCTTGTTACACTCTGTTTCATATTCCTTCAGTATTCTTAGTGTCTAACCATGTATTTGTAGTATTTCTTCCCCTTTACTTTATTTTTTTCTTGATTTGTATAAAATAAAATTGTAAGAGTGTGTACTTTCACTTGATTTGATTTGATTTTTCTTATTTCACTTTTGTACTTTTTTAAGAAGAAAAAAAACAATCAATAGTTTGTTTCTAGAGCGTTGACAAAAATAATTCCAATATTGTTAGTTGTCTTGCATTTGAGACTTGTATTGCATTTCAAAGAAAAATTGCATTCTTTGTATACAAGAAGGAAAGAGTTTTTTTTATTATTATTATTTAATTAATTTATTTGTTTTTTTTAATTCTGAAGCGTTATTTACACTCTCCATTTCAATGAAGAATTGAATTGTTGCATTTTTGTACTTAAGTGTTTTTTCTATTGATTCCATCAAAAACATCATTTATTTTCACTCCGCACCCTTCTTGAGTAAATAACAACCTATAAAATGAACACTAACTAAAATCAATTAGACATTTTCATTTTATTAGGGTAATCAAACAAGTTTTGGCTAGGGCCTTGGTTTAGGTTGGAGAGTTAATTTATCCAAGGCCATAAAATAAAATTAGGAGTTTGAGATAGGGAGCCCAAAACCCAAATATCATATAAGTGTGGTTGGGAAAATCCTCTCACATAGGATCCAAACATGAGGTTGCATGAGGAAGAGCCAATGAGATAACCTCTCCAAATATTGACTAAGAATTGCAAAAAGATCATATTTTGGGGGTTTTGTTAGTACCCATACCTCCCCAAGAGTTGATGCTTTCAAGGATTCAAGATTTGTTACCCTACCTATATGTTCAATCCCGATTGTTTACTATTCCCCTGAACTCTCATTGTGTGTTGGAGATCTTAGTTTATTTTCCTAGGGATCCCATAAATGACTGCGCGATGTTTGGCATGGTACCTGGGGTGGACTTCGTATCACATGAATAGTATTTTTGGAGGGTTCCCCATGAAGTGTGGGTACTTGCACTAGATAAGGATGGTTAGTGGAGGTCGAGGTAACTGCTTCTCACTCCTTCATTCACTAGTCCACAAGACTTAATCAACCCTTTCCTTCATCTAAAAGACCCTTTTTCATTACTTGGTTACTATAGTGATCTCATGACCTAATCCACTTGAATCAAGATATTGGAAAAGTTATTTGTCACTCCTATTTTTCTTAGATATTGTTTTAGTGGTGTGTTTTGAGATTGTAGAGTGCCTAGGAAGGTGTGGGTATTTACCTAGAGATAGAAACTCAAAGGGGTTGAAAAAATTCCTCATCAATTGAGGAGACTTCAAGGCCTTCAGCCTGAAGAATAAGTAGTGGTAAATCCTCTACCTCATCCTCTTAGGCATAGAATTTACCAATACGAAACTTTCCTACCAACTGGTACAATCGATATTATAAATATTGAACCTGTAGAAGCATAAACTAACGCTACTACTCCAAAGGTTGTTACTGTTTCAGAACTTGGAGCTGAGGATTTAGATCAACCTTTCAACCTTCCATTAATTGAGCCTCAAAATGATTTTTTTTTCAACTTCCATCTCTCGGGTCGGACTTCACTGATAGTATACCCCTTCGGTGGGATGCAATGGAATGAATTTCTAAAGTGTCTGTGCCGAGAGTCTCAACAACTCTCACATTGACAATCATCATGGGAGGAATATTTCCTTGTGGTGTCTCTAACCAAACGACGAGTGTTGTGCACCCCAATATACCCGCCTTAATCAATAGCTCTCTCCATTGATCATTGGTTCCACTCACTCTTTGAGTGAAACCATGTAGCTACATTTGAAAACCAACACTTTTTCATTTGGTATGTCATCCATGATCATGCAAAGCGTCTTAATGGGTTCCCAGTCATTGACCCAAACTTCCAACATTTGTGTGGGGATTTTTTCTATCTCCTACCAAGATGTTCCTTGGGGCAGAGGTCATATTTATCTTTCATTTCTCTCTATCGGGAGAGGGTCATTCCCATCCTCCACCCCTAACCCTTTCATGATATGGGGTAGTTTTTATGTGTAGTGATGGTAAAATTGCAATGATTTTCATGTTTAATCAGGTCATAGATAGGTTCGGAGTTCCAAAAGATATTGTCAATGACCATGGTAGTCACTTTCAGAACCACATGATTTCATAATTAGCATCAAAACTAGGTTTTAGGGAGGATATATTGTATCCTTACTATCCTCAGTAAAATGGTCAAGTTGAAGTTGTTAATAAATCCCTAAAAACCATTTTGTGAAGAAATGTCAATGCGAGCAAATAAAATTGGCGTTTGATGTTATATCCAACATTATGGGCCTACTGAACCTTAGTAAAAACTACAACAAGATTCTCATCGTTTCAACTTGTTCATGGGTTTGAAGCATTTTTACCTATTGAATGTCGAATCTATTCGCTTAATATAACTATAGAGCTCCTCCCTGACACAACGAAGCTAGAAGAGCACCCTGTTTACTTGGAACATCTTGAAGAGTAACGTCGGGATGTTTCCATAGAAAATAAGGAATATAAGAAGCATGTCAAGGATAACTATGATAAGTTTTTGTAGCCTAGATACTTATCTAAAGGGGACCTTGTGCTGGTATATGACCAGGACAAAGCCACCTTGGGGGAAGGTAATTTTAATCTGTTGTGGCACGACCCATTCATTCTAAGACATGCCTTGCGGAAATGAGCCTATGAGCTTGAATATTTTAAATGAAATGTGCTCCCGAATCCTAGAAATGGGCTCTACCTTAAGAAGTATAACACTTGAGCTATAAATCCTAGGCGTCCTTATTGTAAATTTTGTACATTGTTGTATTTAGTGATAGCGTAGATTTTTTTTTGTGTGAGTGGTGCTTATGGTGCTTCTTCTTGGTTGACATACGTCACATGATTCTTTGACATTCATAGGGTTCGTTGATGGTGCCAATTGTCACACTCAGAACTTGGCCACCGCTACTTAGGTGATTTAGTTTTCCACGAGTCAGTTGGTTTCCTTGGGAGGTTCTTGTCTTGATCCTTCCACCAATAATGTGGTTGAGTATAGTGCTATGATCAAAATACCTTCTGACACTATTGTGAATCACATTCAATCCTTAGAACATTTTTTAGACGCTTAGTTGGTAGTTTCCCAACTAAACGATGAATATCATGTTCACAATCCTATGTTGCATCATCGTTTTCTACTAATACATTTTTTGGATCATATTAGTTAGGTTCATTTTCCAAGAATTTATAATTCTTTAAGTGATGCATTTTCTAAATACATGTTATATTGGCATTTATATCATTCATGTTGAAACAAAAGCATAAAAAATTGTATTTGTATATAATCAAATCATTTTCACATTATCACTAAAACAAAAATGATCATATATATATATATATATATATATATCATCGTTACTTTTCATCAAGTACAAAAGTGTATCATTCTTCAAAAAAGGATTTTAGCCTCTACTCTTCTCCATCAGGGCCGATAATACATAATATACATGATCTCTAAATCATGGTCCTGAGGGTCATGCCCTTCCCTCATCATGTCTCTCATAACAAACAACATTGTTGGCTAGATATCAAAAGAGTCACACTCAAGCCCTTGGTACTCCAACTACATGTTGTTGAATGTTCTCTAACAAATGTTTGACTTTTACCGTTAGCATTGTGCACACCAATTTATCCATATTCCTCTGGATGTTATCTAATACTCGGTCGACATCTCTACATGGTTGGCCATCAATAATATGCCATCCATGTAAAGGAAATCCATTAGGAAACCTCGGTCCAACATCTGTATGATCAGACACTCATGTTATTATCTTGGTCCACACAAAATATATTTTCTTTTGTTCAATTATATAAATATAAAAATGAAATAAGTTTAAAACCTAAAATATTTTACCAATATCTCCATAGACACTGTTAGGAGGTATAGGAATCTCTAGGTCATTGTTATAGTCAATCCTTGCATAAATATAATCCTTGATCAAAACCACTTGGCACTCCAACCAAGAAAATAATGCATCATCCTAGGGATCACCTAGATGTCCTCCTCCCTACCTAGGAAATACCTGGTTCCACAGGTTTATCATGCCATATATCATATAATGCATATGGATGTCCACTCTTGGACTCATCATAGATTCTCTCTCGAAGAAAAAGCAGCACAAGAGGCCTCCAAAGCCAAAATTGTTCATCTTTCCCAGCTTGCACCCTGTTTATTGGGCCTTTATGGATGTTAGGAGAATGGTTCTCCAATCATACAATATGGGCCTCAAGAATTCATGTGCATAATACATCATTGTCCTCAAAGCTTGGTGTAATGAATCAAATTAGGAAATTTGAGAAATCATCAACAAAATAATCTTTAAACAAATATTTTCTATCTGTCTTATGAGAAGTTCAATCCCAACCTTGTCTATCTCGGCTGAGAAATATAGATAAATGTACTCATTAATTGTTAAATGAATGGATCCTTGTCCCTTCAAGTTTACCACATCTACTCGATGAGGCATCTTAGTAAGGAAATATATGTCTTCCATATCAATCCTTAAAAATTTCCCTATGATCATGAAAGCATCTTCTTTAGGTTCCCAATAATCAATAAAAGTTTCAAGAAATCTCTGTTGTTCCCTAATCATGTTACAATGAAAAAAAATGTAAAGTTTTCAATGGCAAAGGTCTTATTAAGCTTCTGGGTCACACATGACCTCATCATCAACTTGTCCTTCTTCCCTCTCCCTCCACTCTATCACCATATTCTAAACATCAAACAATGTTTGGATTTAAATACTTCAATTTTCAAATTTGTGCAGATGTACGCGATTCTTACTTATGACAGTCACATATGTACGCTACCTATGAGAAAAACATTCATGTACATATTCGTGTGACATCTAAAAGTTATTTCACACTTAAAAGTTGATTTAAATATAAAAATTTATGGATGAAATTAAAAAGGAGGAAATAATCTCTTACTTGGTCCAAGCGGTACTGGATTTCAAGCTCTGTGCACTCTGTACCGATCCTCCGAAGTTACAAGAGTAAAAAGGACTCCCAATGCTCTCAATATGGAAAAAAGTGAAATGATGTGGTAAAAATTAGATTTTCACCTATTTTAACCTATTTTTTCCATAAATTTCGAGCCATGTGCACTCAATAACGATCCTCAGAAGTTAGAAGAGTAAAAAGGGATCCTAATACTCTCAATGTGGTAAAAAGTGAAATGATGTGGTAAAAATGAGTTTTTCACCTATTTTAACCTTTTTTTTCCATATTTTTGTCTAATTTTTTACCCCCTTTAAACATTTTACACTGTCTAGACTAATGAAATCCCATGAAGATATTTTTTCTTATGCAATTATCTTTGGGATATATATTTTCCATAAATATTATTATATTTGTTGGTATTTTTTCAAGTTATTCAACATGTATTGTGCTCTTTACCAACATATAGGGTAGGTTTCCCTCCTCCTTCATTTTGAATTTATTTGTATCAATCAAATCCTTTCCTTAGTGTAAAACCCATTCATTGCGATGTTATTCCTTCAAGTTGCTTTAAAAATGTCATTTACGTATGGTAGATCTTACCACTTCATGGGTTCCCTAGTTAGCTCCCCAGTGTCCATTTTGGCACCCATGTTGTAGTTTTTTCCATAGGCTCGGAATTCTTGTCTAGTCCCACCATGACTTTGTGTTGAAGCTTCATATATTCTTCTTATCTATTGTTGTCCAATTACCCATGGGTCTTCTAAAAAAATTGTTTTGTTAAGTTGCATTTTCATTGCATAACAATTGCTTGCACTTTTCAAGACTAATGTTGGCTTCAACTTGTCCTGATGTAGCCAATTGTGTGAATTCTCAGAAAGTTACCCTATTTGGAATATTATCCTTTGATACTTGACAGTTGTATCCCTGGAGGAAAGTTTCTCTCGAGTATCCATATCCTACACATGCTTCCTTGCATTGCGCATAGGTATGTTCCTTGCGCTTGAAACTAGTTCACTTTCCTGCAACACTTGTTTCCTCGACTGCATCATAACATTATTTTATTCCTTTTCAGGCTTTATAATATGAAAAAGACAAAAAAATAAAAATAAAACAAAAGGCAGGATGGAAGGGCCCTTTTCTTATTTTCGAGAAAAATCTCCTCCAACTGGTTATTCTTCCAGTCATATGGAGTGATTTTTGATGCCTTCTGTATCACAAATGTATCCCAATTTATAACCCATGTTTCCTAAGTCACATCTTATGTCATGTCTCTGTTCAAGGGAAGTCGACCCGTGTCGACCATTCTGCAGAAACCTTTGAATTTTCAAGTCATCCCTTCCGTATCAATCAATTATTGCTCATTATCACATGTATCTTTGTCTCTCACTCATGCTAGTATAGAAGGTCCCCATTGAATTATTCTTGGCAAGTTTTCTCTTATCGACTATGACAAATTTCTTTGAGAGTATGACCTATAGTTGCACCCTGGATCTATTTACATCATCGATAGGTAACCTTGCACTCAATAGATGACAAAAAATAATTGGAAACTGACTTAGTGGTTTTGCTTGTGTTTTACATCAACAACCATTATCACACATAGGGATTTGTGTGGTACCTTGGTTTCCATTTGACCTCATTGGTGGATTCCTTATATTTCTTAGTATTTTCCATCATTGGATACTATTGTTGATTAATTGGGTTGGTTTTCATTGATGTCAACCCTTGAAGAAATTCTGGTAGAAAATTCTAGTAGCCCCAATAGTATGGTTAAGGGAATTCATTTTGATTGATGTGTAATTGTATGAAGTTTAATATATTTGTAGGTAATAATATTCTATATGGATAGTACATGTCATGTCATTTCTGGTGATATGTGGAATGCCACATAACTCCTCACAGTTAGAGAGTTATGGCCTTGTGAAGTTGGAGAACCCTGATGATTTATCTAGAAGGTCAAAGAAGTCAAAATCACTCTAGAAGCTACTAAAAGAAGTTGACTAGTCAAGTGAGTAAAACTAGGAGTTAATCACGGGTTAAGTTGTTGCAATAAGAAAATAATTTAAAATAAATTCATTGCAACTAGAAGTGGAGAATTTACTATTTGTTGCAAAGTGGGTTAGAAGTGGACAAGTGGTTAGAAGCGGGTTAGACCTAAAAGAAGGAAACTGGGTTTAGTTGGTTAGAAGGTAACCATTTCAGGAAGCTACATGGAAGTATAAATAAGATATCAAGTCTCTCCTATTAGCACCTATTGAATATCATTGAATATATATTTGTGAAAGGTTATTTGGGTAGGTATTATTGATAGAGAAAAATTGTGGGCAAGAAAAGTGTGGCATAAAATTGTGGTAGAAAAAGTGTCACAAAAAAATCGAGGCAGAAAACTGATGGTAGAAAAAGTGTGGCAGAAAAATCACGGACGAAAACGTGCGGTAGAAAAATCACTGCAGTAGATTCACGACAACGAAACTGCAACAACAAAACGTTACAAGAAGAAAAATGTATGGTTTTCATATGTGTAGTGTTGAATCTATGAATCTGGTTGAGAGTTTTCCTTGTAAATCAGTTGGATTCCCTCTTGGAAGTTTAGAGATTGATGTAGAGTTGATCTAAGGTAGATCTACTAAAGTTTAGTATTGGTTCATGTTTGAGGGATTTTGGTTGAGGTATGTTGTTGAATTTATTGGTACAGATAGAGGTTGTATAATAGTGAGGTTATAGGACATGGTTTGAGGTACAAACTTGTGGTATAATGTTTTAGGTATATTTGATTAGATCATATTGGTTGATGATTATATAGTTATAGGTTTCTCAGTGACATATTTGACAAAACATGTTGTGAAAGTGACATATTCAGTTTCTACATTTGACACTTATATTTCAGGGCGGTTGGATGGGGCAAGGACAAGTGGTTGTATCCACCTTCCGGTTGTAGCCGGAGAACATAGGGGGTTGTAGCCTCCTTCTGTTTGTATTCAAAGAATCGGGGATTTGTAGCTTCCCTCAGGTTGTAGCCTGAAAATATAGGGGGTTTTCATGGTTTTCTCCTGTATTGGGTTTCCACCTAAAAATACTGGTGTACTATGTATGTGTATGATTTTTCATTTCTTCATGATTTATTTAATTTACTCTGTACTTATTGGATGATAATTCTATATTGATCACAAAGATAAATAACACTTGCATACTATGGTTAAAAAGGATTAAATTTCACTTTTATTGATTCACCCCCCCCTCTTAGTAATCCAACAATTGGTATCAGAGAGGGGTCCTTTAGAAATAAGTTTAACCACTGAAAGGTACATCATGGAGAGAAACATTATGTATAAAAATGGAATACCATAGTTTGACAAACATAACTGTGCATTCCGAGAATAAGGATGAAAACATATGCACAGGAACATTGATTTGAGGTTTGGAAATCAATTGTAGATGGATACAAAGAACCAACAGTCCCGCCAAAAAATGAAAACATAAAGAAACTCAGTCTAAATAATTAAATAGACACAAATGTACTTCTGAATGGTCTTTGTGATTCAATATATACCAAAGTTATACATTGTATCTTTGCTAAAGATATTTGGTACAAACTTCAAAATATTTATGAAGAAGATTCAAAAGTCAAAGAAGAAAAGATTCAAACTTACAGAGGTCAATTCAAATAGCTTCAAAAGTGAATGTAATCATCATATTGGGAGAAGAATTTGATGAATCTGTAATTGTTCAAAAGGTACTAAAATCTCTTCCAATGAGATTTGATCCTAAGATCTCAACACTAGAAGGAAGAGTAGATATAGACTCAATAAGAATGGATGAACTACATTGAATCTTCACATCCTATGAAATGAGAACTGAACAGGAAAATCCAGGCATAAAAGAAGCAACATTGAAAGCATCCAAAAGGTAAAAAAAAAAAGGGAAAATAAAAGGAAAAAGAGTATAGAAGCAATAGTGACATCTCAGAATATGATGAAGAAGTGGCCAACTTTGTTAGAAAATTGAAAAAGGGAACTAGTGGCAGATAAAAAGGTAAGATTGCATTCATTTGTTTTAACTATGATGGTATTGGTAATTTTTCTAAAAAATGTCCTCACAATAAAAATAAAAGACATGAAGAGGATGATTCAAACAATAAACAAACATGTAAAGGAAAAAGAATGAAAAACAAAGTCTTCAAGAAAACTTTTTGCACCAAAGAAGATTGTTCCTCATCAGACGAAGATGAAGTCAGTGAAAGTGAGAAAGAAAGAGTTATATTGATGGAAATAGAAGAATTTGATAAATAAGACACCGAAGAGGAGTTTGAAGAAGAAAACTTTGACTACAGAGAAGAACTATTCAGTTCTATAGAAGTTATAAGAAGAGAAAATAATAAAAGCAAGAAACTCCAGGAAGAACTAGACAAGAAAGAAGACATCCAAAATTCAAACTCTAAAGAACTAGAACATATGATCAGTAAATTAAATGTTCAAATAGAATAAGACAAAAGAATATAAGAATCACTCAAAGAACAATTGGAAGAAAAAGACAGGATCATTGGAAATTTGGAAGAAGAGGTTGTTACATTGAGAAAATACCTTCAACAGAAGAATATGCAGAATAGTTCAAAGGTTTTGGATAATCTTATCAAAAATAAAATGCCACATCATGACAATTCTAGGATATAATACAATCACAAAGAAACATGATCAAGCTCCAAAACCACATCTAAATAAGCACAACCAAGAAGCTATGAAGAAACAATTAGAGGAGACAATAAGTTTTACAGTGAAGATCACATGAACACTCCACCTAAAAGAGTCAAATTTAAAAATCAATGATAGTAAGAAAAAAGAAGGTCTCAGGATGAAGAAGGATTCAAAAGAGTAACTTGTTTCATAATATCTTCAACTCCTAGGTATCAAACTATGTTTTTTGTTTTATGTTATGCATGTAATAATTTTGTACACAAAGTTGTAAATTACAAAGCTAATAGAAAGAACATAAACAACTTTGAAATTCATGCACAAAATGGTTATCCAATAAGGCCTAATGAAACACAGAGAAGAAGCTACAACAAGTTTGAATCATTGAGAACTTAAGTGGAATGATACAAATGCAACAAATTTGGACACATGGCCAAATATTTTACAATGCCAGACCCTCCTAGAGAATCAAAAAAAAATAACAACAGTCACAGATAGGAACCTCAACAAAAAATATGGATAGGAAAACATGATCAATTTAAAAATGAAGACTTCACACTGGCTCTACAAGATAAACACAAGAAACATGGTTGGTATGTTGATAGTGGCTATTCAAAACACATGACATGTGATGAAGACATGTTTCTTACATTAAGAAAGGAAATATATGGAGCAGTCTCTTTTGGAAATGATGACTCAACTAGAATCATTGGATGATGCATAGTGAGAATTAGAAACAGGAATACCAAGGCAAAAAATGTTCTACTAGTGGAATATATGAACCATAATATTCTAAGTGTAATTCAAATATGTGACCAAGGTCATAAACTTACGTTCGATTCAAAAAAGTGAGAGATAAGAAAAGTAGGTTTAGGAAAATTGATTGCAATAGCTGCAAGAACTTCAAGCAACATATATGTATTAAGTGAAATTGGGAATTAAAAGTGTTGTCTAATAAAGGAAGATGAAGGTTTTCTATGGCACAAAAGAATGGGTCACATAAACTTCGATAACCTCCTTGTTGATGACGATTCTTGTCAGCAAGACTTAGCTGGCAAAGGTTTTCTAGGCTCCCTCTCTAGTCACACTACTTGTGCAAAGTTTCTCTTTTACTCGTTCAATATTGGTGCATTGTTCTTGCTTGAATGAAGTCTTGCATGCTCCCACTAAGTTGCTACTACACATTCAAGGAATTTTTCTTTGGGATATCTTATCATTAAGGAGTATTTTATGATTATGGAAAAGTATTGGCAATGATTGTTGGTCGATATATAGGTTATAGTTCACTTGGATCAAGGTTTTTTTTCATGATGCTTGAACAAGAATGGTGTGGTTCCTGATCTATGATTAAAAAGGCTTGTTATCCCCTTTTTTTCACATTCTTAGCCTTGTCATGAGCACCTCATAAACTTCAATCCCTTTCTCATGTCTCTCTTTTCCTAAGTATGATTTCATTACCATGCCTTTTGGGTATTGACTTTGGCATTTATTTTTCCTACTACAAACTATACCATATTACCGTATTCCATGACAATTTTATTATCTAAAATAAAAAAAACAGATCCTTACTTATTTTTTTAGAGGTGGATTAATATATGAAGCTCTATTGGCTAAATACATACATCACCTTTGTTTTTTTTCTACATAGAGAAATAATGTCACCCTTGAAAGTTTTTGGATTAAGTCATTTTAAGTATTATGGACATAATTTATGTCAAAATCATAAGGCACAAGAGATTGGTAATACAATACTTATGGTTATATAATTTTGTTGTTCCCCAAGAGCCAAAACCCATTTTTCCTCTCAAAATCCACCTTAGAAGATTCCTTTCCATGCTAACCAAGCCCTCCACAAGTGAGAATTTTTCTTCACCACATCAACAACATGATGGTACCTAAAGTAATTGAAATTTTATATTGATGCTTTATTAAAAAATGCAATCGTTACGGGATAGGTTCTTGAATTCTTAGAATCGATTCCCTTATTGGTTAAATGAATGCATAATTGTAAACTCCCACAAGAAAACCAAAGGAATCATCCATTGGAGAATGGTTTGGCTTCAAGTTTTGATAAACCTATCAATCAAGAGAATGTTTATGGAGCCAATGCCAAAGACCTGAAAAAGTTGAAAAGTGAGTGGTCTATAGAATCTCCTCTACGAAGAAGTTTGCGGTATAATTTGTTGTCCCCTCATAATTTGAGTGAGGTGATCAGGAAGAATATGAGTGCAGATGCAGTGACTGATGATGTCAAGAGTTCTCCATTTATGAATGCAATAGTCCATGTTTTTTTGTATACGGAGCAAAATTTTTCACTTCCATAGCAGCGAAAGTGTCAATTTAGGTCGAATAGAAGGGGGGTTATTATTGATAGATGCGGAGTGTTAACCAATGCCCATTCTATAGAGAATCATATGCAAGTGAAGATCAAATAAGAGAAGATCAGATACAATTATTTGGCTATTGTCCTTGCGATTGGTACTGAATGTGATATTGTGATGTTAATTGTAAGATGGAAATGAGCTTATAGGGTAGATTCCACCTGAGCTGGGGAGGTTGAAAAATATGATTAACTTAAATTTGGCCTAAAATCAACGTGAAGGTTCGATCCCAGGGAACATAAGTTCATGCATCTCTCTTACTTTCTTAAATGTGGAGAGAAACAATCTGAATGGAACTATTACTCCCTAATTTCAAAAAATTGAAAGACTATCGTACTTAGATCTATCCTTGAATGACATCAATGGAATGATTCTTGTAGCACTAGGACTTATATGTCTGGACATGATGAACTTGAAGTGGAAATAATTTGAGTGGGTTTCTCCCAGCAGAAGTCGGAAACCTAATAAATACTATGGTTATAGACCTTTCTGCCAACCGATTATCAGGTCCTATTCCTCAAGAACTTGGAGAGGTACATAATTTAGTCTCATTGATACTGAATAACAACAATTTATCAGGAGAGGTTCAATTACAATTGACCAATTGTGTCATCCTTAACAAACTAAATCTCTCCAACAACAATTTGTCTAGAGATATTCCTATCATAAATCACTTTACAAGGTTTACCCGAAATATCTTTTTGGAAATCCAGGTCTCTGTGGCAATTGGATTGGATCACATTGTGGGACATACTCCAGACACTCAAAATCTTTTGTCTCAACAACATTGATTGTTTGCATATCGTTGGGTTCAATGATAATATTCTATGTGATCATGATAACTCTCTACTGTTCAAATCGGTCTAAGCCATTTATTGAAGGTTTGAGCCTGATTTTTTTTTATCGAGATTCGTGTTAAAATTATATACGAAAAATAATTATTAACACATAAATAAAGCTAAACAAACAACCCAGAGATAACAACAATGAATTATTTTTGTTAGTAATGTGTTAAAGAAGTCCCAGATAGTTCGATTTCGGTTACAAAACTATCTAACTGAAAGAACCATTCACTAAAATAAATAAAAGGATTAACGCCCAACAAAGGAAGAGGATAAATAATTCAAGAGACATAAATTTCTTAAAGAAAAAGTTAGAAAAAATTACGAGAGCAAAATTTTGGCAGAAGTTTCAATGCAGTATGCTGGGAGTGCTGTGAGGACTGTGAATTTCATTCTTTTCTTACATCTTCAACAAAGATTGATGAAATCCAGAGGGTTTTTCAAAGAAATGAAAGGGATAAGTGAGGATGAGCTTGCTAGCATTCACAAGGTAAAGGTTTACTTGTCAATTGTTTTATTAAGGCTTGATTATATTATGTGCTAATCATTTTTTGTATTCAGGTTTCCTCTTTGTGATTCGCCACCATTGCTCTATTCCACTTTTGGATTAGCTTTCTTTTTCCTTTTCATGCTTGATATTTCTATTGTACATTGTGTCTAGATGTCTAGATGGGCTAAAGACCATATCCCTGGCCCTAGTCTACACAGAGACTTTCATATTTTGAAGATTTATGATTTGTTTAGGAATATTTTTGATGAAAATTAGTTCTTTTTCTCCCTCGAATATCTCTTTGATTTTTTTTCTTTAAATTCCTTAGTTTTCCTCTTCTTTATTAATTTAACACTTTGATTTCATAATAAAATAAAGGAGTTAGATAGAAATTTAAAAAAATAAACAAAACACATTTATATTGTAAATAATCATGTTTATAAAGTTTTTACTAACTCATTGATGTGCATAAATTTTGGTTTATTTTACTATTTTAATTTTATTACTGCATCCTAATTTATAAATAAAAACAAAAAAATGTTATATCATAAAAAATGCTACTTTTATATATACTTTAAAATAATAGATGTGATAAGATTTTCTTAATCGGTTAACGAGCATATCTTTCTTTTGACTATAATATTTTGATTTTTTTTTATTACATACTAACTCATAAATGAAAATATAAAATATTATTTCTCTATTCTTCAACTATGGTTAGGTAATAA
>SNQJ01S0160127.1:42278-63889 GCA_010110895.2 Picea sitchensis
TCCATGAGAGCTCCTCTCCTTTTATAAGTTGAAGAGGATAAGGTGAGGAGGTTAGGATGATCCAACTAAATCATGAAAGCGAGTAAGATCCAAACCATTCGGATGCCACCTCACCATGGAAGTTTCTCCTTCTAGAAGATTCGAGAAAATGCTCGTTTTTCCCACATGTAAGCATTCTTGCACCCTGCGTATAGAAGAAAATTGTGAACATCTCGCACCCTAGCTATGATGTAACATACAACAATCAGGCATTCTCGCACCCTAATACATAGGCAGCCTGCAAACTTCCTTTTTTATAACGTTTTTACACAGGAAAATGCAACTTCTTTTCTCAGGAAAATTTCTTCTCCCTTCTCTCTTCAGGAACTCAGGCCACTAACCCCTCTGAAGGAAACATATAGGTTTACATCATTAACGGTCATAGGGATGATGAAAATAATGTGTAACACTAGTCCCTCGACGTCAACATATTTTTGGCGACCATACTAGGGAGAACCGTTCAATCGTTCATTCCTAGTTTTTATTTTAATTCTTTCGATTTGTTTCCCTTCCTAGACCTCAATGTCTCAACCGATTGGAATCATTTTCGGTGGTTGTAACCCTATGGCTTCAACTACTAACCCTGGGAAATTCATTCACAAGTATGGCCTGTTTGAGTTTGAAGAAGACCTAAGAAATTCCCCTTGGTTTGTGCCCACTCCCTTGAAGTTCTCTCAGCCAGTTAACCCTTTACCTAACAAATTCAAGAATCATTTGCCTCTCTTCCATGGTGATGGAACTGTTATAGTTATTGAACACCTTCATGTGTTTTCGAATGCTTGCGCCATTCTTGGAGTAAATAATAATGATAGTTGTATGTTGTTGTTTATGAATCCCCTTCAAGGTGATGTCGCCTCCTTATTTTACAGTCTTCTTGATGCATGCATATCTACTTGGTTTTAACTTTCTTACTGGTTTACCTCTACCTTTGGGAATTTAGATAGTCCTTACAAACATCTTAAGAGGTTTAATAAATTATGCATGAAGGATAATGAGAGAATTCTTACTTTTAATCTTCAGTTTATCAAGTTGTACAATTTAATTCCTACTCCCATTCTCCCTACCAACTTGGCTTCCCTATTGCATTTCTATGAACTTCTACCTCCTCTTTACTGATGGCAGTTGGAAGAAAATAATGTTTAAAACCTAAAGGTATCCTTATCTACTTGCCTCAAATTCAAAGAGAAAAACCGCAGAACAGGTTACTCCTTTAGTGTTTATGATTCACAAAAGGAGTTGTCTTCTTTAATCCCCTTCATTAAGATCTTACAAGATCACATGTTCCTTCTCGAGTCTCAATATTTAAATCATGCTGGGAATATATCTCGAGAACCCTCTCTCTCAGGGCCTAATTATAATGAATCGAATTCTTGTGGTCGAGAGCGTGGATATGAAGAGGATCATGATTATATCATGATGTTTAATGACCAATCAACCTCTCACACCCTTCTTGAACCTCATACCCAAAATCACCTTTCATCTCAAGCTTCTTATCCACACACATACAATGGAAATTTTGATTACGCAAATGAAGAAAACAATGCTATCTTTGTCAAACCAATTTACAGTACATTTTTATTTGACGATGATGCTAATGAGTGGTAAAATGATGTTGAACAACATGAATTTAATGATGCATATGATGAATCCTCTTCTGAATATATATATGATTTCAACCAATATATTGAATTGTATAAAATTTTTGATAATCCTTTATTTCAATCAAAAGAGGATAAAGAAATTGGCATTATCGAGCATGTCCCTTCTAGGCACAATTTTTATTTTGATGATAGTGAATATTGTAGGGTCATTCCAATGTTTTTTAATCAATGTTATGAATCTTATTTACTTCATGACGACCATGTTCGTGATAGAAAGGTCCTTAAAGATGATACTAATTTGTTTGATAAATTCATGGATCATCCCTTGAAGGTACAAACCCTAAACCCTAAATCTAATTTAGTCAATACCTTCATCATTACTGGAAAAACAACTTTGTGTTGACATGTATTGGAGGTTGGTGGTCATTTCTTTTGGCTATTGATTAATCATATCTTTGCACCATATACATTTGTTGGTTGGCATTTTGGTAGTTCCTCCATGTACAAATTTGTCAAACTCATAAGACCCACATGCAAAGCAGGTGACACATTCATGTATGCTAAATTTCATCCGACCTAAGTCCAAGCTAATGGTTTTTTTCCTCTGTAAACAAATAAACAAAGAAAAAAAAATATAACAATAATCATACAAATTTTTGGGAAGGGCTAGATTAGTTTTGGGTTGATTTCGTTTTTACTTAGTTTATTTTCTCACTTTTATGTCTTTTGCTTCATTTTTGTTTTTTCCCTTTCTTACGGTCAGAAGTGATGGAGTAATGATTGGTGATATTAAAAAGTAGGTTATTTCTATATTTTTAACTGATTGACCAAATGTGTTTTGGTGGACAACAAACTTGCAGGTGAAATAAGTTACCTTCCTTTGTCATAATTCCTCCCTTGTCTATCATTTGCTTGCTACACAGAACATCCTCACTCGTCAGATTCATCAATCCTATCCCCATCTTCCTTATTTCCCTTTCTTCGTCCCCTTCATTTTGAGATGCCTCCAGCATATACATTGTGGATGCTCAGGGTTAAACTTGGGTCTTCCCCTCAATGCACATCCACGACAATTTTCTAGCAGTGTAATCATTTTTTCAAGATCTAAAGAGTCATCTCTTCAAGTTATACAATAGGACCAAACCCCCTCATACTTATCACTTTCCATGAGCTATTC
Organism: Picea sitchensis; assembly: GCA_010110895.2. Lineage (NCBI taxonomy): Eukaryota > Viridiplantae > Streptophyta > Pinopsida > Pinales > Pinaceae > Picea > Picea sitchensis. Next base: position 45,096 of record SNQJ01S0160127.1, read on the forward strand.
CACGAAGTATCGATCCATGAATACCTTGACCTCCATCATGTCTCCCCCTATTGTATAAACTGGTTCACCTAACCTTATCAACCTCTTCTTGTTCCACATCAACTCACCCTTAGTCCTACCATTACCCTTACATTCCCCTTTCCTGCAGAGAATCAAGGATCGTATATTGTTGTTTAAATATTGCATGCCACTATAAGTGACGCACATACGTTGGTTGGAAATTGTTGACGACGATTCTTATCAAAAAGAATTAGATGGAAAAGTGTTTCTAGGATCCCTTTGCAGTCACACTTATTGAGCAAATTTTCTCTTTTTCTCGTTAAATATTGGCACATTGTTCTTGTTTGCGCAAAGTCTCGCATGCTCCCACTGAGTTGATGATACACATTCAAGGAATTTCTCTTTTGTATATCTTATCATTCAGAAGTATTTTATGATTATACAAAAGTATTGGTGATGATTTTTGGTCGATATACATGTTATAGTTCACTTGGATGAAGGTTGGTTTTCATTATGCTTGAACAAGAATGGCTTGGTTCTCAATCTATGATTCGAAAGGATTGTTATCCCATTTTTTTCACATTCTTAGCCTTGTCATGAGAACCTCATAAACTTCAAGACATTTCTCATGTATCTCTTTTCCTAAGTATGATTTCATTACCATGCCTTTTGTTTATTGACTTTGGCATTTAGTTTTCCTACTTCAAACTATACCATATTACCTTATTCGATGACAATTTTATTATCTGAAATAAAAAAAATGGATCCTTACTTATTTTTTTTGGAGGTGGATTAATATATGAATCTTTATGGGCTAAATACATAAATGGCCTTTGTATTTTTATCTACATAGAGAAATAATGTCACCCTTGAAAGTTTTTGGCTTAAGTCATTTTATGTATTATCGAGATAATTTATGCCAAAATCATAAGGCACAAGGGATTGGTAATACAATACTTATGGTTATATAATTTTGGTTGTGCCCAAGAGCCCAAACTCACATTCCCTCTCCCAATCCACCTTTGAAGATTCCTTTCCATTCTAACCAATCCCTACACAAGTGAGAATTTTGTTGCACCACGTCAGCAACATGATGGTACCTAAAATAATTGAAATTTTATATTAATGCTTGATTAAAAAATGCAATTGTTATGGGAAAGGTTCTTGAGTTCTTCAAATTGATTCCCTTATTAGGTAAATGAAAACACACTTGTAAACTCCCACAAGACAACCAAAGGAAGAATCCATTGGAGAATGGTTCGGCTTCAGGTTTCAATAAAACTATTGATCAAGAGAATTCTTCTGGAGCCAATGCCAAAGACCTGAAAAAGTTGAAAAGTGAGCAGTCTTTAGAATCCCCTCTATGAAGAAGTTTGTGGTATAATTTGTTGTCCCCTCATACTTTGAGTGAGGTGATAATGAATAATTCGACTGTAGATGCAATAAATGATGATTTCAAGGGTTCTCCATTGATGAATGCAGTAGTCTAAGTTTTTTGTGTGTATACAAAGCCATAATTTTCACTTCCATGGCAACGCAAGTGTCAATTTGGATCGAATAGAAGGGGGGTTATTATTGATGGATGCAGAGTGTTGGCCAATGCCCATTCTGTAGAGCATCATATGCAAGCGAAGCTCAAAGAAGTGAAGATTAGATACAAGTATTTGTCTATTGTGCTTGTGATATTGTGTTGTTAAATATAAGATGACAATGATCTTACAAGGAATATTCCACCGAAGCTGGGGAGGTTGAAAAAGATGATTAACTAAAATCCGTCCCAAAATCAACGTGAAGGTATGATCCCAGGGAACATCAGTTCATGCATTTCTCTTACTTTCTTCAATGTGCATAGCAACAATCTGAATGGAACTATTACTCTCCAATTTAAAAACTTGAAAGACTATCATACTTAGATCTATCCTTGAATGACATTAATGGAATGATTCCTGTAGCACTAGGAATTATACGTCTGGACACACTGAACTTGAAGTGGAAATAATTTGAGGGGGTTTCTCCCTATAGAAGATGGAAACCTAATAAATATTGTGGTTATAAACCTTTCTGCCAACCGATTATCAGGTATTATTCCTCAAGAACTTGGAGAGATACATAATATAGTCTCATTGATACTGAATAACAACAATTTATCATGACAGGTGTCATTACAGTTGACCAATTGTGTCATCCTTATCACACTAAATCTCTACAACAACAATTTGTTTGGAGATATTCTTTTCATAAATCACTTTACAAGGTTTACCCGAGAGATATTTTAGAAATCTAGTTCTCTATGGCGATTGGATCAGATCACATTGTGGGACATACTCTAGACACTCAAAAGATTATGTCTCAACACCAGTGATTGTTTGCATCTCGTTGGGTTCAATGATAATATTATGTGTGATCATGATAGCTCTCTACTGTTCAAATCAATCTAAGCCATTTATTGAAGGTTCAAGCCTGATTGTATTAATTGATATTTGTGTTAAAATTATCTATGGAAAATAATTATTAACGCATAAATAAAGTCAAATGAACGACCTAGAGATAACAACAACGAATTATTTTTGTTAGTAATGTGTTAAAGAGGTCCTGGACAGTTCAAATTTGGTTACAAAACTATCTAAATGAAATAACCGTTCACTAAAAAAAATAAAAGGAACAACGCCCAATAGAGGATGAAGAGAAATAATTTGGGAGACATAAATTTTTGAAAGAGAAAATATAGAAAATTTTCTGAGAGATAACTTTTGGAAGAAATTTTAGAGTAGTATGTTGGGAGTGCTGTGAGGATTGTGCATTTCATTCTTTTCTTACAGCTTCAACAAAGATTGATGGAATCGTCGGCAGTAGGGGGTTTTGAAAAGCAATGAAATGGATAAGTGAGGATGAGCTTTCCAGTCTTCACAAGGTAAAGGTTTACTTGTCAGTTGTTGTATTAAGGCTCGATTGTATTCGACGCTAATTGATGTCTGTATGCAGGTTTCATCTTTGCGATTCACCATCATTGCTCTATTGCACTTTTGGCTCAGATTTATTTTTCCTTTTCATGCTTAGTCTTTCTATTGTATATTGCATCTAGAAGGGCTAAAGACCATATACCTGGCCCTAGTCTACGCAGAGACTTGCAAATTTTGAAGATTTATGATTTTGTATGCAGAGATTTTTAATGAAAATCAGTTCTTTTTCGCCTTAAAATATCTCCTTGATTTTTTTCTTTAAAGTCCTTAGTTTTCCTCTTCTTTATTTATTTAACACATTGATTTCAAAATAAAATAAAGGGATTAGATAAAATTTAAAAAAAATAAACAAAACAAATTTATATTGTAAATAATCACGTTTATAAAGTTTTTACTAACTCATTGATGTGCATAAACTTTGGTTTATCTTATTATTTTAATTATATTACTTCATCCTAATTTATAAATAAAAGCAAAAAATGTTATAACATAAAAAAATGCCACCTTTATATATACTTCAAACTAATATATGTGATAAGATTTTCTTAGTCTATTAGTGTACATAACTTTCTTTTTACTACTTTACTATTTTTATTTTTTTTAATTACATACTAACTCATAAATGAAAATATAAAATATTATTTCTCTATTCTTCAACTATGGTTAGGTAATAAACTTTTCATGTAATTAAATTATGTTAAAACTAATATTTTGTATTAACTTTCTCTAGTTTTAGTTATTTTCTTTTGTTAAAATAAAAACAAAAACATAGCCACCACCTCGATCGTCTTATTTATTTAATGATCGAAGAATTATCACCTCCACGCCGTTTCATTTCTAGCTGATCGAGTTTCAAAGGGGAAATGAACCATTAATGTGCTGGAAAAGACAAATTTGACTTGCATACAATGAAAAAAGACAAATTTGACTTGCATACAATGAAGGGTCAAGCTAACCGTTCAATTGTGTGTGTGTGTATATATATATATATATATATATATATATATATATATATATATATATATATGTAATTCTGATTTTAGGATGCATGGATATACAGAGATAAAAATAGACAGACATTTTTTTGAGAGGGTTAACAAAGGATTTTATGCTCTGTTCATTATTTTTTTTGAGTTTATAAACTCATGTTTATTATAGAGTAATTTATTTTGCTGTAACATGCGTACTCTATATATTATTTGAAAAATCTAGTTAAATCCTTATGTTGTGCAGTGTTTTGCTAAAGAATCTTATTAAGTTTTTAGTACAAAATTACTGGGTGAATTTATTATTGCATGGAATGATTCGGTGAAGTTATTTTATTGTTGGAATCTGAGTTTTTAATCTTCAATTATAATTTCTTTGTTTATGTTATAACTCTATTTTTGTTGTAAAGCCATTTTTCTATTGAAACCTCTGTTGAAGCACTTGTTGAAAGGTTGTTGTAGAACATAGTATTTGTAAAATCCCCAACCACCAACAGGCCAAGTAATTCCACTACTCATCTCTGATACCAATTTGTAACATCCCCAACCACCAATAGGCCGACAATGCCACTACTCAGCTCTGATACCAATTTGTAACATCCCCATCCACCAATAGGTCGGGCAATGCCACTACTGTAGAATATAAACTTATATATAATATGGATTAAATCAAATCAACACATTTAACATAGAGTTACTACAATCATACATATTTAAACAGAATTAACAATAATTCATACATGCAACATAATTCATGATAACATTCAAGCATTATGCGTAACATAAAATTAAGCACATAAATTATACTTATCTTTCAACTGGAATAAAACCACCAACTGCATGCAAACCTTCCATGAACCTCCCAGCCTTAGATCGCGGTGATCATCACTCTCAGTAGTAGGTTGCCCCCGAGCTGGGACTAAGCTCCACCGGGCAACGAAATCCTAGGCTAGGCAAGGTCAAGAGGAAGACACACAGTTTATGAGGATGGATTCTCTCCCAGGAGCCACTTATTCCCACTGCTCATAGAATCTCATTCCCCACATGGATGTCCCACCCTAGGAGTATACACCTTCACTGTCACACAGGAAAGTTCTTCGATTGCTAAACCTCCATTTCTTGGGCTTCAGCAATAGGCCAAACAATAATTATTTTAGCTCTATGGAAGCTACAGGACCCCTTCCAGGAGTTCTCACTTCCTCTGCGCACTCTCTCACCTAGAGAGAGTCTCTCACAGGATTGAAAACTTGCCTCTTCAACCACAACCACCTCCCTCACTTGGAGAGAGTGTTGCACACAGGCCTGGCAACCTTCTTTTTCATCTTTGTTCTAGTACTAGGAGGACAATAGTAAGGCTCAACAAGGAGCAGATGACAGCAGAAAATCACACTCAGCCAAGGGACTCTGTGGCCACAACAACCTATATTTATAACACACACGACATAGACAATTATGGTATGATAACGTTTGATAGAAGATGCGGCTCAGCCCATGGGTTCTCACTGGGTTTAGGATGCGTGACTATGAAGAGGTCAAATAGGTTAGAGAACAGATCAATCTGTGGGTTTTTCCCATTGGTTTCAAGGTGTGCGACCAGAGAATAAAACACAAAGGTCGAGTGCAGAGGCAAAACGATTCTCGGGAAATATTCCAGCGAACTCAGGAAAATACCTAGGGATGTTGGGTTCCACAGAAGGCACAATACAGTCCATGGATTTTCCATTGGTTTTCGAGTTAACGATAAGGAAATTAAAGAGGTCGACGATGGACACCCACGAGCTCAGACAGAGGATGGAAAATGAAAGGTAGAACCCCCATCATGGCTCAATGCTTGGGTTAAATTTCATGTTCCTGGGTAGACACATGTCGCCCATGAAGCTGCATGCACTCCATCAAGTATGTGTTCCCTTTTCTAGGAACTTTGGATAAAAATATACCTTTCACACCACTTTGGAATAATAATAAATTATTATCTCAAGAAATTAAGACCTTAAGCTTAGCCCCTCTTCCAACCTTTCATCCCCCTCTCCCTTACCTAGCCTTGTGTAATCTTACTCCCCCATCACTCTTTCTTCGTGGTCAGTATACATGCAGTGATGTTTATATTTTATTAATGATCTGCATAATTGCATATAAAAATCAGGCTCCTGGTCTTTAACACCCAGGCTCTCCGACCTAATAATCACATAAGCCCACCAGGTTATATACACTTGGCTTAGCAGCCTATAAACATGATTACAATTCATAATATAACTGGGTTCATCCTTGGGGATATTACAATCCCCTCCCCTTCCATATTCTGAATGCAACAATCCTTGTGGTTTTCCATAGGCACCAAACTATATACCATTTTTCCTGTAATGCTTCATCTTGCATACAACCAACAAATTATCAGTATTTTATATACATCATAATTCAACATGTACAACACCTTATGAAATGATATTAGAATTTCCTGCACCTAGCAATTCAATCACAATTACCAAACAATTTAACCAAATAGAATGACTCATCATTCTGTGCATATGCATGTTCATAATTAATAACAGTAAGTTTATTATTTCTATTTTCTGAACACAAAATTTTATGTAGTCTCTATTCATGTGACTACCTAGCTTGCAACTTTCCTATTGCAATGTTTAACAATTCCTAAAATGTTCTCAACTTCATGATTTAGTAACATTTCCACCATTAGTATAATTATTTCCATGCCAAAAACATATATACATGCACTCACAAAATGTATTAAACAAAGTGCATTTAAGTATACAATTCCATCATGTATGAGTGCAACTCTTCCCCTTACTAGACATGATTACAACTTTCAATGCCTATTTATTCAGTGCACATTGCATTGAATTGCATAATGTTCTTTATCTCATTCATGTATCTCACCATCCATAAGTTGGAATTCTGACCAATGTGTTGACACATTCTCCAGACACTTCCTATTGTCTTCCCAATTAATTGGATGCCTTCCTTTTTGACCTAAACAGTACACCAACAATATAATTATGTGGTGTTCATTAGTGTTAGCAAAAAGGTTGCAGCCCAAGTTTTATTTAAAGGTAGGAAGATTTTAGTACCTGTGTGGTTCATAACCTTTCCATATCCATAACTTTCCATATCCAACCAGGTCTTGGTCTCATACATGACTATCTTACTGACATTCATTCCTAGAACAAGTTCTTATCTTTTAATTCTTTGGTTATTACCCCATAGCCAAATTAACATGGCATTCTACTATGTCAGTGTGTGCATTCAAAAGATAAAAATATTTTAATTAATACAGGCCTCCAGCCTTTACCACATCCAGTGGTATGCACTCAATAATATAATCATGTGATTTTATATAATAAATTTGGCTAAGGAAATTCTTACCTAAATTTCCTTTCAGCGAATATGCAAAAAGAGTAATAAAACTCATACCTACATGACTACCATTAATAAATTTTATACTACCTGAATGTCTGATGGAAGTAGAATCTTTCATGCTTATTTTATCAAACCTATAACCAACACTTCATATTTATGTTGCTTCTCTCCTTATGCAACAACATCATCAACAACACTTGCAAACATGCAAGCATTCTTTACTCTCGTTGACCCAATCAAGCCATAATGTACTTGCTACCACATAAATTGCAAAAAATTCTTTTCCATGTGCAAATTTTCCTTGTTAATACCAGAAGTATTCAATTCTTCCTGGATTCTTGAATCTTCTTGTGCTCTCATTGTAGTCACTATACATGACTATTTTTATCCTGATCACTTTCTAGCCAAATCACTCTTGGCTTCCTTTACATTTATAGTCCCAAACTAAGCTGATATTAACCTTCAACTTTCATCAATTTCCTGGGTCCAACTATCCCAATCTTGTACTTGGATGAATCAAATTCCACACCAAACTATTTTATAGACTTCGGATTCTTTGACATCCAATTACTCTTCAGGACTGAACTTCTTCAGCCCTTTCCCAATGGAATACTTTAGCACTTGATGTTTTCTTGTACTCTCCATTTCTCTTTTGCTAGCTGGACATCTATCTCATGATTTCGTCTTCCATTATCTTAGGATGTTCATGGAATTGACTCCATCCAGGAGTTTTTCCTTGTCTACTTTGCATACTTTCCATCACATATCATGTTGACTATTATTTTTCAGCATTCCATTATTATTTGGATTCCTCTGATTCAGCTTCTGCATGAGCAAATTATAATTCCGTAAAACCTTCCTTCCTTATTCCCATTCTTTGCGTCTCCATACGAACATATGGTTCATGCATTATCATGTATTGCAGATGGCTTTATCCACATAGAATTCACATTTGATGTGCAAGGATTGTCACTTGGAATATGTTCCCCAAACAAGAATCACATTTGGGGTTTCCATGTTGCTTATCAAACCCAACATATGATCCCACGACTTCTGAAAAATATCATATGTATAATAAAGAATTTTCACTGTCCTTCTTCTCTGATGCACTTCTTGTGCAACGATCTCTTTTCTCTGAGATAATGGCTCTTAGATCTTTGTTGGGCCCTATCATAAAATTCCCAAGTCTTTAGTACCTCCCTGATGCAGGTCAGAACCAGGCGAAACCCACAAGCTTCCTTCCTAACCCCTTTTTCCTTCTTTAACACAGTTTTTGAGCACTAGCCCCAATTTTCCTTGGGCCCTTAATCTACATGGGACCATGACTGTGGTCAAGTGCTAAATCAATAGATTCTTACTCGATCCTTCAGCTTCATGAATTTTTAAACACAACACAAAAATCTCTCGGAGTTCCAGATTACCAAACTCACGAAGTAGAGTGGATCATTAGTCCACATCTACCCAGCATCCAATGATTAACACTCACTATGGAACATCAAGCATGTGAGTTCTAAGACTTTGGGACTTCGGAGGTTCAAGAATTCAGGACTTTTGTTTTCGAAATATTTCCCACTTGCTTCCCTTTCAATCTCCTAAATTCTAAACTTCCATCTTCTCTATCCTTCTAGCCCACATAGTAAAGTTGTCACCAACTAAAGTGATGGCACGTGGTACATCGAGAAAGTTCCACATCACCCCAGGTGACGTCATCTGACCCCACCATGTCTACCCTTTCACTTTGAAAATTTGGGCTTCATAGCTTTGGACTTTGGGAGTTTCAATTCCTCTACGCTCGTTTTTGCCCAAAGCGATTTCTCTTGAAGTTCACGATCTACCAATGCGTGTCCTCCTTCATGATCAATGGATATGAGTGACTTCATCACTTTGGGATTTGGAAGTTTCAAACTCACAACACTTTCCTCCTCATGAAGTACTTCCACCCGAAGTACATGATCTCTTGACGTGTGTCCTTCGCAACGTACAGTTGTGATTTACTTCGGCCTTCGAGACTTCGGGACTTCAGGAATTTGTCATGCTCCACAGTTAAAATTATTGAAGTTACTTTCTCCAAAGTATTATATCTTATGACACGCATCTCCCAGAAACTGACGACCTGGATCTTCTTCGGCCTTCAGGTATTCAGTGATTTCGTATCTTCCCCAACCACAAAATTCTGAAGTGGCTCACTCCAGAGTTATGGATCTTTTTCCACCTGTCAGCCTTGATTGTGGATGGTCCCTAATTAATTTAGGACTTTGGTGAATTAGCTCTCCCATGCACACAAGGGTTAATTCTCTTGCACTTACCTTTAGATCCAACAGTTGCTGGTCCTTCGTGCTCAAATCCAATGGATGGGATATGTTCATCCTCAGTGCTCTTCTTTTCTTTCCTGGACATGGATCTAATGGTCTAGGATCCTCCCCACAATAGATATGATGGATGTTGTTGCTCCTCCTCATGATATTTTGACTCCTTCCAACTTGGCAGAGTTTGTGGATATTCACAGGTTTCGTCCTTTAAACTTTCTCTTGCAAACCCGACTATCTTGGGTCTCGGTTGCGTCTCGTCTAATGCTATCCCTCCTCATCTTTGGGACTTGGAATAAGTCTGGATCCTACGCACTCCTCACGTTATCTCTTCTCATATTTTTGATTTATTCAATATCCTAAGGGTCTCGACCCTTCTATTTCCTTTCAAAGGAAAACTTTGTGCCCTCCTGGAAACCTTCTTCTCAAAGAACACCTTGTTGAGCGTTTTCTATAGAGTGTTCAACAGCTTTGTGAGTATGTTCCTATGATACTCTTCTCCCTGAAATTGACAAAGAGTTCTCTCTATGCACACTTGAACTCACTCGATGTCCTCCTGGAAAATCCCAACAGAGTTCTCAGTGACTGTATCTCTCTAAACTCAACACAAAGTTCTTCATGTGCACTCCTTGCACTTCTGCTGATGAAGGTTCAACGATATCTCTCTTGAGATTCTCTAAGGTTAACTCACCTCTTTCACCGCACTACTTGTGAACAATGTGCACTCCTTGCACTCACAACTCACATGAGAGAAACAATTGAAACATATTCTTTACTTCACCAGCTCACACATTACTCTGCGGTCCAACACCACTTTTGTCGTGGTTTTACGATACCACTACTCCTCTTGAGATTCTTAACACGACCAAGGTAACATATTGGCACTCAGGAATGTTTCAGAGGTCCGAAATTGGTTCCTCCAGACACAATTTCCACCTAAAACTTCAGGTCCAAACACCAGTTATCCAACCCATCCAGGTTCAGCGTTAAAACCTTGGCTCTGAACTCAAATATTTCTACTTCAAAAATAATTTTTTCGATACTTTTGCTTCACTTTACACTAACATGGCCCACCCAGGCTCAGTGTTGAAAGCCTTGTCTCTGATACTAATTTGTAACATCCCTAGCCACCAGCAGGCCAGGCAATTCCACTACTCATCTTAGATTTAATAGAATACACGGCTCAATCTATGGGTTCTCACTAGCTTCAGGATGTGTGACTATGCATAGGTTGAATAGGTTGGACGATGGATCAATACACGGGTTTTTCCCACTGGTTTCAAGGTGTGCGACCAAAGAAAAAAACACAGAGGTCAAGTGTCGAGGTAAAACGGTTCTTGGGAAATATTCTAGCGAACTCAGACAACAACCAAGGTACGCCGGATTCCATAGAAGGCATAGGATGGTCAATGGATTTTCCACTGGTTTTTGGGTGCACGACAAGGAAATTATAGAGGTTGACGATGGACACCCGTGACCTCAGACAGAGGATATAAAATGAAAGGTCGAACCCCCATCACTACTCAATTCTTGGGTTAAATTGCATGTGCCTGGGGTGACATGTGTCACCCATGAAGCTGCATGCACTCCATCAAGTATGTGTTCCCTTTTCCAGGAACTTAGGATAAAAATATACCTTTCACACCACTTTGGAATAATAATAAATTATTATCTCAAGGACTTAAGCCTTCAATCTTAGCCCCTCTTCCAACCTTTCAAACCCCTCTCCCTTACCTAGCCTTGTGGAAGCTTAGTCCCCCATCACTCTTTTCTCGTGGTCAGTCTACATGCAACGATGTTTATATTTTATTAATGATTTGCATAATTACATATACAAAATCAAGCTCCTTTCCTTTAACACCTAGGCTCTCCAGCCTAATAAATACATAATCCCACCATATTATATACACTTGGCTCACCAGCCTATAAACATGATTACAATTCATAATATAACTGGGCTCATCCTTGGGGATATTACAATATTTATCTTAGTATATTATGCAAGAGTGATTCACTTAAGATGTTTTTGTTGTAATAGTATTTTATTATTTTCTTAAACACATGCTGAAACACATTGCTTAAACACTCGGATGTAAATTATAGGTGTTGTTGAAACACATTGCTAAAACACCTGGTTATAGTTTACAAGTGTCGTTACACAATGTTGAAACTCATGTAATATATGTTCATTGTTTTTTGAATCACTCCCATGCATCCTTGATTGTGGTATCAGAGCTAATAATATTTCTAGTTCCTCATTGTAACTGAATATAGCGATTTGGAATCTGATTTGAAATGGCTACAAATAGTAATTTGGCTTAGCCACAGATTCTTGTTTTGACTGAAAGAAATTATGATTCTTGGTTTATCAGAATGAGAACAATTCTGCTTTCTCAAGATCTTTGAGATTTTTTTATTGTTTGTTATCAAGAGCATGCTGACCAAGAAACCCAAATGGATCTGAAAAATTCTTAGTGTATTTTGTTCAAGGAGAACACAAAGAAAGACAACAAAGCCCTCGGTCTTATTCTGCAAGGCCTAACTGAAACCATATTTCCAAAGGTGTCATGTTCAGTTTCTTCAAAGAAATCTTGGGACACTCTTGAAAATAGCTATCAAGGTGTATCCAAGGTGAAGATTGTCAAGGTTCAAAATTTGAGAAGAGACTTTGAAAGTATGAAGATGAAGGACAATGATTCAGTTGATAGTTTCATAACTCAAGTAATGGATGTTGTGAAGCAGATAAGGTAGTATGGTGAAGAAATCTCAAACAAGAGATTAATTGAGAAAGTTCTCAGATATTTGCCAAAGAAGTTTGAATTCATAGTTGTAGCCATAGAAGAATTCAAAGAGATTAGTCTAATGCATATTGATGAATTAACTGGTTCTCTCATTGCTCATGAATCCAGGATTTCTAGATATGATAATCCATTAGATAATGATTTCAAATCCTAGCTACATGTTACTAGAGGAAGAGGCAGAGGAAGGTCTAGTATAAGAGGAAGACGAGACTAATTTACTGGTTAAAGAGACAACAAAATTGATTCAAAATCTCAGGAGAAAACTCAGTAGAATCCTCCTAGTTTAAGGGGGAGTAGTAGCATATCCTAGTAGAAAGGAAATGAGAGATATGATAAATCTAAGGCAAAATGTTATTATTGTAATAAATTTGGACATTATGCTAACAATTGTTGGAAGAAGCAAGAATATGATTGAAAGCAGTCTGTAGACATGACAGAAGAGTCATAGGATGAGCAGAAACCCGTGTTTTTGAATTGTAATGTCACCCAGGAAATTTCGAGTGATGTTTGTTTTTTGGAAAATGGATGTAGCAATTGCATGAATGAAAATAAAAACTTGTTTTTCAGTTTAGATGCCAATATTCATTCTGAGGTAAAGTTGGGTAATGACTCTAAGGTAACAGTTAATGGTAAAGGTGTGATTCATGTTTATACTAAGAATGATGAAATAAGAAAAATAGATGATGTTTACTATGTACCTGGTATGAAATGCAGTCTGTTAAGTGTTGGACAACTGATAGAGAAAAAGTACATATTTTTCTTCAAGAACAAGGTATGTACAATTTATGATAAGTATCCAAGTAAGCAGTTGATTACTAGATTAGAGATGACAAAGAATAAAATGTTTCCACTTATTATGAGAAATGATATGACTGACTCTTTGAATGCTTATAAAGCTAAAGGTTTGGAAGAGTCATGGTTGTAGCATTTGAGATATGGCCATTTACATTTTGGAGGTCTAGATTTGCTGCAGAAGAAGAAAATGGTGAAGGGGTTGCCCAATATTTAGCAACGAACAAGCTCACGTCAGAGTTGCATACATGCAAAGCATCAGATAGATAAATTTATTTTTGGAGTTTCGTACAGGGATAAATATCCATTGGAACTTTTTGACACAGACTTATGTGGATCGATGCAAACATATTCATTAACTGGTAATGTCTGTTTTATGAATTTTATTGATGATTTCAGTCAAAAATCTTGGCTTTATTTGCTAAAGAAGAAATATGAAGCTTCTGATATATTTAAGAGGTTTAAAGTTACAGTTGAAAAGGAGAGTGGAAAATATATTAGATTATTGAGATCATAAAGAGGAGGTGAGCATATGCTATCTGATTTCATGGATTTTGGTTAGTATTATGGAATCAAGAGATAGTTTATTACTTGTTATACTCCACTCGACAACATAATGGAGTAGTTGAAAGGAAGAATCGAACCATTATGAATATGGCTTGAACTATGTTGAAGGAGAAGCATATTCCAAATGAATATTCCGGCGATGTAGTTGTTTGTTCAGTATATATTTTGAACAAATTCCAACTAAGAGTGTAAATAACCAAGTTCCCTAGGAATCTTGGAGTGGTAAGAATAACAGTGTATCCCATTTAAGGATTTGTGGGTGTGTATCTTATGAACATGTACCTGAAGAGATGAGGAGAAATTTGGATGATAGTAGTGAGAAATGTGTCTTTGTTGCATACAATGAGGACTCTAAGGCATACAAACTCTATAGTTTTGTCACCAAGAAGTATGCTATCAATAGAGATGTTGAGTTCAAGGAAGAAGAAGCTTGGGATAGTAGCATTGATAAAATTGTTTCAGGAGGGGAAGAAATATCTCATGAAAATTATGATGGAGATGAGTAGGCCATACATGATGGATAGTTGATTCTAGAGTCACATATACCTGCAACAAGAACTCTTGTAAGACAATCAGCAGGAGTTAGCCCATCAAAAATAAGAATGCCCATAACATATGAGTGTGGTGAGCCATCAGGTCATGGTGGAAAACAAACAAGATCAGAGGTAAGTGATGAATCAAATCCTACTTTAGATTCATTAAGAAACATAATTAGAGGTCATAAGACTAGAAGTTTAAGAGAATTGTATGAGCAAAATGAAGAAGTAGATCAACTTTCAAATTTTGCGTTGATTGCATACGATCCTGTAAATTTTGATGATGTTGTTAAGAAAGAAGTTTGGGTAGAAGCTATGAATGAGGAAATTGATGCTATAGAAAGGAATAATACTTGGGAACTTGTAGGTTTTCTTGAAGATAAAAATTATATTAATGTGAAATGGATTTACAAGACTAAGTTAAATGATGAAGGTGAAGTTGAGAAGCACAAGGGAATGCTTCTAGCTCAGGGGTTTAGTCAACAACCCAATATTCATTATAATGAAAATTTTGCACCTGTAGTGAGGCTTGATATAGTAAGAATGGTGTTAGTCATTGTTACTCACAATAAATGGTGCATGTACCAGATGGATGTAAAATCTGCATTTTTAAAAGGTTTTCTAGAAGAAGAGGTTTATGTGAAACAACCTCCAGGATATGAGATTGATGGACAAGAAGGTAATGTAACGACCCACCTCGTTACGACAACCACTATAGTGCCAGATGCAAATTTTTTTTTTTTTTTGAGGTGTGTGTGTGTGTGTATGTACAAGGAAACAACTAGGATGAACATAAGAATATGTTCAGGATGCATGATACATAACCACATGCATAAATGAAGATCACACAACAAGTAAAACTGACTGCTAAAATACGACTGACCTCCCGCCCATCCTACCCTGCAAGGTTAGGACCCCCAAGACACATAATCAACGCTCAAGCCCAGTTTCCCATCGTCTTTAACCATTTAAGGTCTCAGGGCTGGCGACTTTTGTGAGGAACATGGAGGTGTCTACATCCCGCCCGACACAACAGACCAAGCGACTAACTGACCATGGTCAAGTACAACATACATAAGAAGGACAACTGCGCTCCTTACGGAGGATGCGTGACAAGAGGACTCCGACAACAGAACACCATTCCAACATTAATCACATGAACAACCACCCTAATATACTAACTTGGGTAAGTAGGTTACGTAAGTCCAGGACAGGCCGCCATACTTATTACTCAACGACGACATAAACAATNTTACTCAACAATGACATAAACAATATTCAAGATAACATTCACCAAGGTTTACAGACTTGACGGACAAGGATCCATTGGGACTATTTCTTTTTTAACACAGGAAGGGAGGGCTTTGAGTATTACTAGTTAGATGTAGAACCAAAGTTCAGCTAACGTTCACACATGCTGCTGGCCTTATCCCCGGGTTAAAACAAGAAAGCTTCAAATGGAAGACACTAAGGACACATAGACACAAAGGAATTTTTTTTAACAAATGAACAGATCGAGAGAGAGAGAGATGTTCTCCTACCAAACACAAAGTGTGAAATGCCTTCTTACAATCATTGCCCAACCAATAAGGTATCAAATTATGAACATTTGTAGATAATCTATATAAAGATGCAAGATATAAGTTGAATCAAGTGATGTAAAACAAAGGTAGATAATCTATATGAGAATGTGACCCATAAGTTGACTCGAGTAAATAAAAACAAAATACAATAATATTGGTAAAGGACTTCATAAATCCTTCCATAGCTATGCTCGTCTTTGTATTGTATTTAAATGACCTTAATTAAATAACTAGGAGGGACCCTATGTAAAAGTAATTAAGATATCAACCTAGTTTATCCGTATTTAGAGGACAAGCGACATTGTAATTAAGCGTAGGTCCCAATATTAATATACACTCACATAAATTATAGCAATAAACCATCCTATTTAAAAATGACAAGTTATGATAATTACCATATTTAAAATGACATTAATTAAATCAATGATTTAAAGGACAAAACCATCCTATTAAAATGACAAGATATGATAAATGCCATATTAAAATAACATTAATTAAAGCAGTGATTTAAAGGACAAACCATCCTATTAAAATGACAAGATATGATAAATGCCATATTAAAATAACATTAATTAAAGCAATGATTTAAAGGGAACCCCTTTTTTTTAGGATAGTAATTATCTCATCTAAAATATCCACGTTCAAAGTGCAAGCAACATCATAATTATTGATTAGTCCCTAATGTCCATAATAAAAATAGCATTACCTTGTTAAGTATGTCATAACTAAATGCATCACTAACAAATATCTTCAAAAGGAAATTTTACATTACCCTCACACAATTTAAAGTTAATAGGTAAGGATGACCATATTAAAGGGACAACAATTTAGAAGGACATCCCTTCAAGATAATACAATAAAGTAAAATATTAAATACAGAACAATATTAAATCCTCATTAATTACTTCATTAACCCTGCTACCACCATGCTTTCAGGAACCCTTTTTTTGCATTCTTATATAATGTAAAGATAGGGATAACCATATTAAAAGGACGACAATTTAAAGGACAGCCTTTCAACAATATAATAAAGTAAAATATAAAAACAGAACAAATATTAGTTTCACATTAAACGCTTTAATCACCCTGCTACTAACGTGTTTTTAAGATGTTTTAGCCATACTAAATAATGTAAAAATTTCATTCTGTTATTATTATCTATTTTTCAATGGAATTACTCAAAATATTAGGGTATATAATCGTACAGTAGGTCGGTGTCCAGTCAACGCTGTGTAAAGCGTGAGCCATTAATCATGGCAGGTCTGAAATGTCGTCAGGCTTGATGCTGCCAGGCGGAGATTGAATGGGCACTCTGTCCGATAGAGATAAGCCAAACACAGGCGCTGTCTACAAGTCTCAGGTGCGAATCTGGGCAGTCGGGGGACCTATGGCGTGGATCGAAGGCCTCGGCTAGAGATGCCAGCCTTAATCATAAAGCCTATGGTGAACATTCTGTTATTTAAAGAGAGGGAAACCTTACCTATTGTAGCTACAGCAGACTAACAACACGCACATTAAATCGCTCCAGAAATACAGCCCACGCTAAACACCAAAACTTAAAGAAAACGCCCACGCATTCCAAAATTTCTAAACTAACAATGCCCCGCAACCAAACGCTGAAATGATTTAAGTCCCTGCATATCAATAAAAAGAAACGCCCACGCATTCCAAAATTCTAAATAACAATGCCCCGCAACCAAACGCCGAAATGATTAAAGCCCTTCCATATCAATGAAAAGAAATGCCCACGCATTCCAAAATTCTAAATAACAATGCCCCGCAACCAAACGCTGAAATGATCAAAGCCCTTCCATATCAATGAAAAGAAATGCCCACACATTCCAAAAATTCTAAAATAACAATGCCCGCAACCAAACGCTGAAATGTTTAAAGCCCTTGCATATCAATAAAAAGAAACGCCCACGCATTCCAAAAATTCTAAAATAACAATGCCCCTGTACAATCAGATTGATCACCAAACGATCTGCCCTATACTTACAACGGAATGACCATCCATACCCAACTAAGACAGCGAAGGCATAAGGTGAAGCGACAGTAGACACAAAAAAAAAAGGGGGCCACAAGGAAGAATCGCTCACAGTAATTGAATCCGCCCACAAAAATGCAAAAACGCCCACAGAATATGTCAAGAATGGTATCCAGCAAGTGCCGGGGTTTAACAATAAGTCACAGATGAAGAGAGCAGAAAATCATCCTAAGGCGCAAAGAGACCAATCAACAGGGTGCCGAGTTAAGGAGTAGTAGCAAGGGATGAATCAGGTTTTCGGCAAGTGTTGGATAACCTAACCATTCAATCCTCTATGGAAACAGAAACGCAACAATATTTTACAAATTTTACTCCATAATACTTTCAATACCAAGCAGATTTACATCATACAATCCAGTTGCATTCTATTTTACCAGTTTAAGAAATCATACCGTTGCCCTTTAGTTCGTCCTCGAATGGCCGTCCGCGCTCCGCGTCGCTCCTTCTCCCGCGTCGCTCCTGCTTGCCAACCGGGGAACGCTCACCGGTACCTCCCAGCCAAACGCGAGGGGTACTCTGCTTCCCCCTTCGCCCCCCGAGCCGCAAAGGGGCCACACAAGAACCAAAAATAGAATAGCATCTCAGCTCACCTCTACGGCTGAGCTACCACTCCCACAAAGCTGAGATTACACCCAACTCCTCAGAAGAAAATCCGTCAAACCACAATTCGGCAGCGTAACGTTATGCTAACCGTTCATCCCCTTTTACTTTCCTTTCCCTTTCTTTTATAGGAAAATGAGACCCACCTACTTTCCTGATTATTAATTAATTAATTTTTAATGACAAATCCTCCAATCAATCTCCGCCGTCCAAGTGTCACTCATCCCTAGGGTTCTCCAAT